>VDFB02193867.1:39995059-40282984 GCA_007258455.2 Sequoia sempervirens | reverse complement strand
CACTAACATTTCAGTTCCAAGAGCTACAAATCCACCAAGAAGCCCCTCCTCAATTCCAAGTGCAGGTCTAGCTTGAAGTCCAAGTTCTACAAGGAAGGTAAGAAGCTTAAGTGATGTTTATCAAAGGAGTACAAATGAAGCACGTGAAGAAAATCCAAGAGGTGAGACAATAAATTTTGCTTTACTTTCCAAGGTTGGTTTTGAATCGTCATGTTTTAAAGATGCAAGTACTAATGAGGCTTGGGTGAAAGCAATGCAAGAAGAGATAGATTCCATTCACATGAATGATACTTGGGAGCTTATAGAGCTTCCACATGACAAGAAAATGATTGGTACTAAATGGGTCTACAAAACTAAGTACAATAGTGATGGGAGTATTGAAAGACACAAGGCAAGATTGGTTCCCAGAGGCTTCACACAGAGGTATGGAATTGATTATGGAGAGACATTTGCACTAGTAGAGAGACAAGAGACTATCAAAATGATGATTTCACTAGTAGCTCAAAAGAAATGGAGCATTCATCACATGGATGTGAAAAGTACCTTCTTAAATGGGTACTTAGAAGAGGAAGTGTATGTGGAACAGCCACAAGGTTTTGAAGTGCAAGGGAAAGAAGATCAAGTGAACAAGTTGAAGAAGGCTTTGTATGGCCTCAAGCTGGCTCCAGGAGCATGGTATGCTAGGACTGATGAATATTTTCAGAAGAATGGCTTTCTGTAAGAACCCTAAGTTCTCCCAACTGTATTTTTCTGAACTTCTGAATGAAAGCCTCTGATTATTGTTTTTTACTTGTTTCGGTTTTTTATGATTTTTTGTGTTTTGTGCTATATATGCTTTTTTTTTTTTTGTTTTCTCAATAAAATGCCAAGCATAAAGTAAACTAAGAAAATAAACAAATTGAAAGGAAAGTATTGCTATATATATATATATATCCTTTATTGATTGTTTTCAAGCTTTTACATAAAATTGCATGCTCGGAAATAGAGCTAATAGTAATATTGGAGAATTTGCAATTCTTTGGCAGCAAATTATTAAACCCTCTTGATGGCGAACTGCTGCAAATATTATTTTCTCCTCCTCCAAAACAATCCAAAATGCCTCTATGGTGATGGACGCCAACCAAGAAGAGATAATGGGCCCAAAAACAAAGCACTTTTCCCTTGAGAGATCATGGCATGTTGAGAGAAATGTTATGACTGGCTGTAAGTCAGGAAGTACGACCCTTAGAGTGTGTATAATGATTACAAAATGCAACTTTTGAGATATTCGCCTCCCACAATGAACAACTTGCCTGAAACCCTAAATAAACTTCTCCAAATCTACACAATATTGGTCTCTGGATGAAACCAACTCTCATTGGCTAACTTCAGTTGATGTTGCACAACCTCAGAAAGCACGAACACTAAAGAGTGGACGTTCTCCAATGCCTGATAGCTTCGGAAAATGCAGAAACCCTTGTTTCTCTTCTCCAATGCCAAGAAAGTCATAAAATGAAGTTTTCAGATGCACAATAGAATGAATCGATTTCTTCTTGGCTTTTCTTTATATATTTCTCAAGAGGTTGATTCCCTCCAATTTGCCTTTTAATCATTTTAAAATGTTATATAAAATGTTATAAAGTTTGCACTTTATAAATAATAAATAATCCCCTTGAAATTGGCGCCCAAGCTATTAATTAAAATGGCCCTCTTTTTAATGATGAATGGACCCTCAAGTCATAAAGTGCAAATATAACGTTATAATATAATATTAAAATATTATTTATTATTAAAGTCACTTTTAATAATAATTAAACGTCATAACTTAGGCAAAACTCCTTATTTCACCAATCCAACTGAATTTTAGAATCGACACTGCCAACCTAATCACATTCAGGTGCCCTGCTATAAATAGTAACCCTGACAGAAAGACTTACTATAAATAGTAAGTATGGCTGAGTCTGAGAACCTTTGCAAAGGCCAAGCTTGAACTTCTGCCCGATCCTTTGGAGAAGAATTAAACCATCAAGCGACCAAGTTTGCATACAAAGACCCTCTATCCAATCCCATTAGCCTACGAGGGTCGATTGATAGGCTAATCCCATTGAAATACTAAAGTCTAGCTAGAAGGGGACAATACAGTCCACCCTCCCTGAAATTGCTTGTCCCCAAGCAATCTCAACTCCGGATGCTGTAGAATCTCCTCGCTCTACCATGTAGCATCCTCAACCGGCAAGTCCTTCCATTTAATCAAATACTCCCTAATGACTCATCTCTGCAACTCTCTCTCTGACATCTAAGATGGCCTCAGGCACTAGAATCAATTTCCTCTCGTCATCCGGTGGTAAAGGCGTGGAAGGAACAACCACGATGTCTGCGCCTTCTTTGGTGAGACACGCATGAAATACATTGTTTGCCTTGCTGTCGCATTAAGTCCAACTTGTAAGCGACCTAAGCCAGCCAGCGTAATAATCTTGAAGAAGGGGCCATAGTAGCGTGGCGAGTTTCTACGCACCATATGCTTCACGAGTTGGGTGATGATAGAGCTGCAATATCCCGGATACACCATATCCCTACCTCAAAAGAGCGGCTCAACTACGTTACGATCTGCATATTGCTTTTGCTGATTTTGTGCCTTCTAAATATTCTCACGAAGAGCCCTCATAATATCTTGGTTCTCCTGCAACAGATCTCCAGCACTAGGCACTCTACTGTTACTTAGTAGTAAATCAAGAAATCTAGGCGCATCATAACCATACAATGCCATAAATGGTGTCATCTGAATCGATAAATGGTGAGTGGTGTTATAATAGTACTCGTAGAGATGAATCCACTTCACCCAAGCTTTCTGCTGCCCCACTATATAGTTCCTGAGGTATCTTCTGTCCATTTGTTTACAATCTTCGTCTGGCCATCTGTCTGCGGGTGGTAGCTAGTGCTCGGAGTAAGCTGGGTCCCACAAAGTCTGAATAGCTCCTACCAGAAGTGACTCAAGAACCGACTATCCCTGTCACTGACAATGCTTCGAGATAGCCCATGCAACTTGAATACCTCACAGAAAAACAACTCTGCTACTTGTGTAGCTAAATATGTAGCTGCTATTGGGAAAAAGCGAGCATACTTTGTGAGGCGATCAACAACTACATAAATACAGTCTCTACCTTGGGCTTTTGGCAAATCCGTAATAAAATCTATAGACAAGCATTCCCACTTCTTGTCAGGAATTGGAAGTGGCTGAAGTAACCCTATAGGATAGGGGTATGCTCTTGTTTATTCTGCTGACAAACAGGGCGCTCCTTGACATACCAAAGAACATTTGACTTGAGACCTTTCCAAGTGAAATGCTCCCATATCTGCTTGTAAGTTTTGATATATCCGGGATGTCTTGCCATGGGCACATCATGAAAGGTCCTTAGTACTTTGCTCTTCATCTCTGATCTCGGGGTCAAAATGATCCTCCCTTTGAAATGATAAGATCATTTACAACTGAATATCTACTGTCTTGTACTGAACCCTCAACAATGCCAAAAGCCCAAGAGTCTTTGGCATACTTTGTTGAAATCAGATGTCTCCAATCTTCTGAAATCTCAATCGTGGAGCTCAAATGTGGTCGGCGAGACAAAGCATCAACAACAACGTCCTGTGTCCCTTTGACATAAGCAATGTCAAAGTCATATGACTGCAATTTACTTACCCACTTTTGCTGACGATCATTGAGATCTCACTGCCCTAGGAAATGTCTTAGGTTATGATATGTTTTGACACAAAATTTTCTGCCCACAAGGTGTTGCCTGAATTTAGCCAATGCATGCATGATGGCTAACATTTCCTTGTCATAAATGTTGTAGCTCCTCTCTGGTCCCCTTAGCTTCCTGCTCTCGAAAGCTATCAGATGCTTGTCTTGCATAAGGACTGTGCCAATCCCCTCACTCGAGGCATCACACTGAAGCTCGAAAGGTCTAGTAAAATCTGGTAATGCAAGGACAGGACAAGTAGTCATCAACTGCTTAAACTTCTCAAAACACTCATGTGCCTTAGGAGTCCAAACAAACACACCCTTTTTTGTCAAGTCTGTAAGTGGCCCTGCATGCCGTGAGTATCCATTGACAAGTCGGCGGGAGAAGCCACACAAACCCAAAAATCCTCTAAGCTGAGTATGATTCTCAGGGGTAGGCCACTCAATAATAGCTCTGACCTTGTCAGGATCCATACGCACACCCTTTGCACTAATAATATACCTTAAGTACAACAACTCCGTCATGCCCAGATCACATTTGGATTCCTTGGCATACAAGGACTTCCTATCAAGAATACCCAACACTGTATCCAAATGGGCAATATGCTCCTCCCAAGTTTTGTTGTATACTAGGATGTCATCAAAGAAGACAAGTACGAACCTCCTCAATTGTGACTGAAAGACCTTGTTCATGATGGACTGGAACGTAGTAGGGGCATTGGTTAGCCCAAATGGCATAATGACAAACTCAAAGTGTCCACAATGACATTTGAATGCTGTTTTCTTGATGTCCTGCTCTCTGATCCTGATCTGGTGATAACCCGATCTCAAATCTATTTTCGAGAATTAACAAGCACTGTGAAGCTCATCGATCAACTTGTTAACACGAGGAATAGGGTACTGGTTCTTAATCGTCCTTTTATTTAGCACCCTGTAATCAATGCACATCCAAAGGGTACCATCCTTTTTCTTCACCAAGACTACTGATGAAGCAAAAGAGGATTTGCTAGGTCTAATGTGCCCCATAGCAAGCAGCTCCTTTATTGTCTTTTCAATTTCATCTTTCAGCCGCTTGGGGTGCCTGTAAGGAGTGATTACCATGGGTTTGGCACCCTCCTCCAATTCGATTATGTGCTCAATCCCTCTATCTGGAGGCCTACCTGGTGGAATATCACTGAACACCTTAGCATGTTTAATCCTCAACTCCTGTATAATCGGAGGATAAATTGGTTTTTGTTGCTCCTCCTGTGATGGCATCAGCATACACTCAGCTTCCCACTCAACCATGTCGTGGTATATGAGTTTCTCCATTCTTCTGAAAGATATCATCTTGAAATTGCTATCTTTGGTGGCTCTCAACACATGAGTCTTCCCATCCACGTTGAATCTCATCTCCATATCACGAAGGTTAAGGGTAAACTCTCCTATGTCATGAAGCCATTTTATCCCTAAAACCCAGGTTACCCCGAGGTTTTGGGCCGAGGGGGCCGGATGGTAAGCCAAGAAGTTTTTCGATTTTTAGGCCAAATTTAGGGGACGTGGGGGAATGACTATAAAAAATATAGGAAAATTTAAAAATATAGGGAAATTTTAAATGTTCAATAGATAACATGGATAAGGCATGCATAATATACATTATAGAACATTCACATATAACATTTGTGTTCAAGTTGATATGGTTTATTGGGTATGCATTGATCTTAATGAATAAGTTAGAATTTATTCAATGGAAAGCTTGATTTTGAAATAAGAAAACAGATACTCTAATGATAATTTTTTTGTTTATTGATAACTGGAACAAGGGAGTGCAGCCTTCTGAGAATGATAGTGAGTTGCATTAGGCAAATAATCTACATAGTTACCATGTTATTGTTTTGCATGATCAGATGTCCCAAGGTCCGCTATGTATCATCTTCACAATAGAGTAAGACCTGTGAGACTTATTAATGAGGCACAGTAGCATTGAGAACAAGCATTGAATGTTGGATTATTCACTGGAATTCATCTTGGCACCTCAGTACATAAACCAATATTGATTCTTGAATAATTGTATCAGTTACACTTATCCAAAGTTTCAAGACAACAAGCAGTGGCACCAATTTATTTAATGGGTGGACATAATTAAGTTCACACTCCCTTGCTATGAAAATGTGTTTTATGTTTTGTTTTGACCATGCTTTGATGTGGGGCACGGTTGACCATCCTAGGGACGGCGAGGGGACTTCTAGGATGGCTAACTGTCCCAAGGACAGCCAGGGGACTCCTAGAAGTCCTCTGGCCGTCCCCAAGTCCCCTAGCCGTTCCCTTGGCCATCCCCAAGTCCCCTGGCCGTCCCCGGGATTGGTCATCCGTCCCCTGCCATCCCCTTGCCGTCCCCTTGCCGTCCCCCAGTACCCGGGACGGGGGATTTTTTGGGTGGGGGGGGGGGACGCGTCCCCGGGTAACCTTGCTAAAACCATGTCGGTGCTCCCATATTTACCACATGAAATCTTGCTTGAAGTCAAAATTATTTTAGGTGCATAGGGGTTTGAAATCATCTATCACATTTAATAGTGTAGCCATCGACAACCTTCACTCTTATACCTTCAAATTCCTCTATCTGAATCCCATGCCTCTCCACCAACCTAGCATCAATAAAGTTATGCGTGGCACTTGTATCAAGCAAGGTAATGATCTTCTGTCTAGCTAAGACCCCACGTATCTTGAAGGAGCCCTCCCGCTATATGCTAGTGAGACATGCTTCTTGAAGGTTCACTTCCTCCTTCTCAACCTCATTTTTCAGACTTTTTTGTCTCAGATTCCTCTTGTTCAGTTTGCTGGTCTGATTTTTCAGATTCAAAATCCTCATAGAATGCCCACATTATTCGGTTAGCCTTGCCCTTAGGCTTCAAAGGATAGTCATGGTTTGCATCATAGGGTCCTTTGCAATAGAAACACAACTTCTTCTTGCGCAAATCATTGAGGGTTTCTTGGTCTAGAGGGGCTGCCAATTTCCCTTTTGAATCTGATTTTTCCTTCTTCTTGGAGAATGACTTGCTGTCCCTGAATGAAGAGGATCCTTTAGATGAGAAGTTGCTTTGTGGGGCTACAAGTTCCATACTTCTAGCCTTTTTCATTGCCTTCTACAGTGTTGGGGGATCAAAGGCTTTAATCCATCCTCTCAATGGTTCCAATAGGCCTTCAATAAACAACATGACTAGTCTTCTTTCAGATATATTGGGAACCATTATTGATAGGTTCTGAAAATCACCAATGTATACCTCCAAACTCCCAATTTGCTTGAGTTGAGCCAGGTCTTTGGAATATGTTTTTGGGTTTTTCTTATCAAAGCACTCAATCAACCTATCAACAAACTCCTGGTAAGAGGTGATGAGGTTATGTTGCAACGTGACCATTCCATTGTACCACCAATCATGAGCTACTCCCTCCAAATGTAAAGTGGCATACTTGATTACATCCTCCTCTACCATGGGTTGAAGAGTCAAGAAAGTATCTAGTTTGTGAACCTAGGTCTATGCTGTAACCTTCCCACTGCCATCAAATGTCAGAAGTGTGAGCTTGCTTGTGGCATGTTTCAAATCCCTATATTGATTTCGTGGTCTCCTGTCTTGCCTTAATTTTTAGTGCTCTCTCCTCTGACTCACGAATTGGTCAAAGTTCATTTGCTCCTTAACCTGTGGTGTTAACAATTCCCATTCATCGTGAGCTGACATAAGATTGTCTGCAAACAGAGCATCTCCCTCTTCTTCAGCATTTGCTTCTTCTGGTTCATTTCTCAAAAAGGTAGGGCGTGTAGGCATATCCGTGGTGCGAGTGAGTGCTCTCTATGCCCTGCGAGTCCCAACCACACTTCTATTGTCATCCGACACATGATTCTGTCGTCTAAGAGGGTTCATCTGATGTAACACTGCTGTAAGTTCCCATAAAACATCTGCAACCTGTTGCTTCCCTGTTGCCTTGTTTCTCATAATTTCTCTTGCTTCCCTTTCTTCATTATTTTCCCCATTTCTAGCTTCATTTCTAGGTGGACTCCCATTTCCTTTGTCCCCCATTGTGACATGTTGTGTATCTGCGATTTGCTTTCTTTGTTGTTTGCCCTTTTGCGGGTATAATACTTATGTGGCCCAACTTTTGGTGGCTGCATAAGATGCTTTAACCCTCCAGGATGGTAGGATCAAAGCTCTGATACCATTGTAAGAACCCTAAGTTCTCCCAACTGTATTTTTCTGAACTTCTGAATGAAAGCCTCTGACTGTTGTTTTTGTCTTGTTTTGGTTTTTATGATTTTTTATGTTTTGTGCCATATATGTTTTTTTTTGTGTTTTCTCAATAAAATGACAGGCATAAAGTCAACTAAGAAAATAAAGAAACTGAAAGGAAACTATTGCAGCAATATATATATATATATCCTTTATTTATTGTTTTCAAGCTTTTACATAAAGTTGCATACTCGGAAATAGAGCTAATAGTAATATTAGATCACAATTCTCTTTGGCAGCAAATTATTAAACCCTCTTGATGCGAACTGCTGCAAATATTATTTTCTCCTCCAAAACAATCCAAAATGCCTCTATGGTGATGGGCCAACCAAGAAGAGATAATGGGCCCCAAAAACAAAGTGCTTTGCCCTTGAGAGATCCGCCATGTTGAGAGAAATGGTGCGATTGGCTGTAAGTTAGGAAGTACGGCCCTTGAGTGTGTATAATGATTACAAAATGCAGCCCTTGAGATATTTGCCTCCCACAATGAACAACCTGGAAACCCTAAATAAACTTCTCCAAATCTACACAATATTGGTTCTTGGTCTCTGGATGAAACCAACTCTCAGCAGCTAACTTTAGCTGATGTTGCACAACCTCGAAGCCACGAACACTAAAGAGTGGATGTTCTCCAATGCCTGATAGCTTCGAAAAATGCAAAAACCCTTGTTTCTCTTCTCCAACGCCAAGAAAGTCATAAAATGAAGTTTTCAGATGCACAATAGAATGAATCGATTTCTTCTTGGCTTTTCTTTATATATTTCCCAAGAGGTCGATTCCCTCCAATATTCCTTTTAATCATTTTAAAATGTTATAAAGTTTGCACTTTATAAATAATAAATAATCTCCTTGAAATTGGCACCCAAGCTATTAATTAAAATGGCCCCTATTTTAATGATGAATGGACATAAAGTGCAAATATAATGTTATAATATAATATTAAAATATTAATACACTATTACAAAGTCACCTTTAATAATAATTAAACGTCCTAACTTAGGAAAAACTCCTTATTTCACCAATCCAACTGAATTCCGGAATCGACACTGCCAACCTAATCACATTTAGGTGCCTTGCTATAAATAGTAACCTTGGCAGAAAGATTTACTATAAATAGTAAGTATGAGAAACTGAGTCCTAAAACCTCTCAAGTAGCCTTTCGCCAAGCTTGAACTACACTGGACACTGAGGAAGAATTAAACCATCAATTGTCCAAGTTTCTACCATTAAAGACCCTTTATCCAATCGCTTAGCCTATGAGGGTCAACTAATAGGCTAATCCCACTAATAATTGCTGACTAGCTAGAAGGGGACATTACACTTTCAAAGAAGTAAGAGTGAACCTACCCTTTACTACAAACAAGAAGGTAATGATATTCTTATTGTAAGTTTGTGTGTTGATGATTTGTTGTATATGGGTAGCAATTCTAAGATGAAGGATGAGTTCAAAGTTGCTATGATGAATGAATTTGAGATGAAAGATTTAAGTCTCATGAAATATTTTCTAGGAATGAAGGTTTATCAAAGTTAGAATGAAATTTTCATTTGCAAACAAAGTATGCCAAAGATATGTTGAAGAAATTTGGTATGGTTGATTGTAAACAGTCTTCCACTCCAGTTGCTCATGGAGTTGTGTTGTGTAGAGATGATGGTGCTAAAATAGTTGATGAGACAGATTATAGTAGCATTGTTGGAAGTTTGATGTTTCTAACTCACACAAGACTGGTTATTGCTTATTCACTTTCACTTGTTTCAAGGTACATGATAGAGCCATCTGAAATACATATGAAGGCAGCCGAGAGAATTTTGAGGTATGTGGGAGGCACTCTAAATTTTGTTATTCATTACTACACTTCTAAAAGGTTCAATCTTGTTGGTTTTAGTGATTTGATTGGGGAGGTAGTTTGGATGACTGAAAGTCTACATTTGATAATTGTTTTTCTTTTGGTTCTGGTTTGATTACTTGGAGCTCAAAGAAGCAGAGTATAGTTGCCCTTTCTTCTACGGAAGAAGAGTATGTTGTAGTCACCTCTGTAGGTACATAAGCATTATGGCTTAGAAAAATTCTTGAAGAAATTGGAGAGATACAAATTTTAGTCCACAGTGATTTTTTGTGATAACAATAGTGCCATCAAATTGGCCAAGACTCCAATCCATCACAGCAGGAAAAAATATTTTGATTTAAAGTATCATTATTCGAGATTTGGTGCAGAAGAAGGAAGTAGAATTGGAATACATCAACACTAAAGAGCAGTTAGCAGATGTCTTCACTAAGGCAGCTGCGAAGGATCAGTTTATGACACTTAGAGATCAGATCGTGAGCCCTCTCAGCATCAAGGGGGAGTATGTTGAAAAGTGATGCCGCACCACATGCAACTCAACTTTGCCTTTCATGCGCAGATTCTTAGTTTTAGACAATTAGTTTGCTTTTATCTAAGTTTAGCTTTCAGTTAACTGGCTTTGTTATCGCTGTTTAACTGCCAGTCTTTATGTTCACCGAATAATGCATGCTTAGACTTTTTCTAGTTTACAATTTTTATTTTTTTGGGGTGCTGCGATCTGTGCATCGGCACTGTTTTTTATTTAAGCTTCGTTCATCTATGTAATCGTTATGCAGTCATTAATAATATAGAAGAGTTTTGCTGCTGTGGTCTTAGTTTGCTGCTGTTAATTTTTTCTTTCTTTCTGCTGTTAATTTTTTAACCCGCCGGTGCAGGAATTTGGCTTGCTTTTAGATTCTATGGGCCATACATGTTTGATAGGGGCGTGGGACTCCAGTTTGCTGGTCGGCTGGGTTTTGAGTGGATGTTGCTTGTTGGTTGGGTCGCCCAATGCTGGAGATCACTAAGATTTCATTGCATTGACCTTGGAGGAGTTTTTGAAGGGTAGCGCTCCACCTTTGGCACTTCCAGTTTGCAGATTTTGTGAACAGCACAGTCATAACCATTGCTGTATTTTGTGGATATGTCAAAAATAGATATGTAATGACATTTAAAAATCTGGGTTGCTCTTAGTTTTGAGAAAAGATGTATATTCTAATCAGTATGCATCTGGAATTTTGTAAAAGGCCTTCCCAGATGGTGTAGATTGTTTGATTGTTTTTCCGTTAGGTAGGGGTTATATTTTGTCAAGTTTGCATAGTTTGCTGTTTGCATAGAATTGTGTTCAAGATGACAAGGAAAACATATGTCTGAAATAGGAAATTTGGAACATAGGCCCCTTTACTGGACAAAATTGGTAATGCATGCTCAGAAGTATACTTTCAGATTTATTGCAATGTTCCACTGGCTTAGTTCAATGCTGGGAAGAGCAGAATTAATACTCCACATTAACTTGCAAGTTATCATAAACTTTGGATTTTCAGTCAAGCAGATTACATGAATTATATGTGCTAGAAAGACACAATAACAGCTTCTAAGTTGCAAATGTTCTAGCAGGCAATTATTTGCAACTATGAACTGAGAAACAGCAATTAAGAAGTAATCATAAACAACCCAGACCTGGAGTAGGAGTCTTTTAGGCTGAAAGTGAACTCGTGGAGGTCAGCAAAATGCCCAGAACTGCTACCTTTAAGTACACCTTCCCTCAGAATGATCACCACGAATTGGACACTGCATATACACCTCATAAACTCAGTCGCAGCAGCTACAGAGAGGTCTTAGGAGATTGCAGAGATCTGGCAGCAGCTTCTTATTCACCCAGCACTAGTGTTTAGACCCCAATGTCCTTCATGGAAGATGCACATGCTAAAAACATACAATACTGAGCCTTCTAATCATAGTGAATCACCTTTGAGACTACATGCCTAGCAAAGGGAGGTCTTCTCAATGTTGAAAACCAGAAATGTCTATCAGCAAATATCACATCCTCCTTTAATGCCTTAAATCTGCTTACTCCAGCCATGTTCCAGCAAAGAGCGCCTCCAGAAGGCGTTTTTATCAGAAAACACGTTTTTCTTCAACTCGTCCAGATTCTTCAAGTTTCAATCTGAATATACTTAAAAAATAAGTGCCTCCACAATGCCTAATGTTTCATGGTGAGAGGCGCCTTCATTTGCTCCATATTTTCATCAAAAATCGACCAATAATGGTAGCCAAAACTTCAGTGAATAGATATAACGAAAATCTGAAATGGAATCATATTTTTGCTTCGGTTCATCTGAAAACCCCACCTCACAAAGTGAAATCTGTAAGTACTTCAAAATCTTGCTAGGGCTGATGGCTCACAGCCGAAACAAGAGCTAGGGTTCCAACCCACGTCCAAGAAGGGTTGCTATTTGCAGAGGAAAATATGTTCATTCAAAAGTGCCAACCAAAAAGTGAGCTCTTCTCATATATTTTTCAATATGCCCGATAAAGTGACTTTCTTTCTCATTTTAATCTTTTCCAATCAAAACATAAAGTGACATTTTATAAAGTCATTTTACCAAATATTTCACTAAGTCACTTTTTAATTTAACACATAAGTGACTTTATATTATTTCACTTGGTCACTTAAAGATAATTTAATTAATTACTTAATATCACATTAGAAGAATAGTTTTGAATTTATGTGATAATTAAATAATTAAATAAATGATTCCCCTTGTTTTCGACACTTGCCTTTGGGAATTAGAAAGGCAAAGCGGCATCCTGCTTAGCCAGCGAGAAGGGGACATTACAAATTTTCAGTTTCATATATTTTTGAATATTGTATTTTTTCTGAGTTGATTAATTGCTGCAAATTCCTTTATTATCTGCACTTCATTTGTCTATTCAAACTATTGCAAAATACATTTCAAAAACCGTTAAAAAAAACAAAAAGAGAAGGCAAACAGGCCCAAATTGTGATAAATTCTATACTTGTATAATATGAATAAGCATGCATGTATGTAATGGCCCAAATAGTGACAAAACCTAAGTGTTTAGAAATTTTCAAGTTTCAACTGTAATAAATTATGATTTTGTATTTCAATGGTTTTCAATTTTTAAACAAAATGATAAAAAATAGAGCTGATTCAGCAAAGTTGATTTTGAGTTCATGAATTTCTTATTGTAACAGTCTTATTGAGAGGACTTTCAGTGCTGTCGATTGTTTATGGCTACTTGGAATTTAAATTTATCATATTTATTTACAGGTTGAGCTACCTGGGTGCAAAGGAATTTGGACAGTTTATCACAAGGGTTCACGGAGCCATTCATCTGATTCATCAAGAGTAAATTCAGACGAGGATGAGTTTCATGCTTATCTAATTATAAGCTTGGATTCCCGTACCATGGTAAGATTAACCACACTTTCTGAACATTTTGTAATAGACTAAAGATTTGATGGAATTTGCATATTTCTGCACAGCAGGATTGCATTTTTAGTAGTGCATCATGTATATGAATTAATCTACTTTCATGTGTTTGAATTGGAAGGCTGCTCTGATTATGACTTTAAAAGGTTTTGTGTTCTTGGTTCAACTGTCTTTGTTAGACTTGTCACATATGTGTGCTTCTAAAGTTATGTTTGAACCTAAAACCATCTATTGCTTTCAGTTTCTGTTTTAGTGTGTTCTGTTTGTTGAACATTTACTTCTAGTTTCTTGTCATTGGCTTTTGATGTCTCAAGATCAAGTAGAAACAATTTAGTTTTTTGATCTAGGGTACCTTATGTGTATTTTGATTCATTTGCTAACTTATTTTCAAATCAAGCTGCTCCTTCACTAACTCAAGTGCTTAACAAAGCATACTAGCAACATGCTCCCCTGATTAGAAGTATAGCATTTATTCATAATATCAAATAGAAGCTGAATTCGATCTTACAAAATCAAATTAATAAGTACACATTTTATTACACTATTGATGTTGTGGAATAAAGAAGAGTCTAATGTTGGTAGTAGCGTTGGAATATGAAATCTGAATGAGGATTTATAGGCATGTATGTGAGCATGCCCATAGTTGCGTAACAGATATAGGACACAAATGGTAACCATTGTGCTGTAGTAGCATAATTTTGCAGCCTTAAATTGATAGAGCCTTGGAGCAACGAATAAGGGACGGTAAGATCCATGTTAGTTAATCATTCACTTGAATATCTAAGCCATAGTTACCGGGAGACGCAGGGTAGTGGTAGTGGTACGGGGACAGGGACGCCAATCAAATTAGGGTAGGTGAGTTAAATGTATAAGGAGACGGCTATTTTATATGTAAATGATTCACTGGAAATTTTGGGTATGGGGACTGGTACGTTGTCTATGTTCCCATAATGGAGAATCCTGGCAACTATAATCTAAGCCAATTATGAACCACTTTTCTTAAATTTTGTAGGTTAAGGTGCTTTTCCTTAGGAGTTTTGTTTGGGTTGAAATTTCTTTGTAATCGTTGGAAGTAATGCCCCAAAATAAATGTTTTGTTGCATTCAATTGTGGACATGTTATGTTGATATTAATAGCTGCAAAAAACCTCATGATGGAACAGAAAACTGGGTTTTTAATCAGTAAACTAGGCTTTTATATTACTTCCTAGATTGTAGTCACGGAGGCTGATGGTAATGATTGTGTCCATGGATTTTGATCGATTTTGTCTTAAGTTGGTCTACCTTATTTCTTAAAGTTCAGTGCATGTAATACTTCTGGCGCTGTAGCATTTATATAATCTTTATTTGTGCAGGTTCTGGAGACAGCTGAAATGTTAGGAGAGGTTACAGAAAGTGTTGATTATTATGTTGATGGGTGTACAATAGCTGCAGGAAACTTGTTTGGAAGGTAGGGCCAGTTAGATACTACTTTGAAACATTGAAAATAATTGTTACAAAATTGAAATATCCTATGCTCATGGGTTTGTTCTATATGATAACAATATTCTTTGTATTTCTCTGGACAGTATTTACTATTAGTGTTGCTTGGATGATAATGAGTGCAGTATATGCTAGCTGGAATTTTATTTGTACTTGGATACAATATTCACAATTTAAATATTTTCTACAACTTGTATTGATGATTGACCAAGGAGCAATATTGATAGAAACAAGGGTTGGGTGCACAGTGAAAGGCAGTTGATCCTAGCAGCTTTACACACAGAACCAAACTAAAAATTCAATAAACTCGGAACCTATTATTTAGAGTTCAGATTACACTTGCCTACAGGAACACAGACCGGCCATAGAGAATTGCAAATAACTTTTAATTTCTCCGTCTCTGCCTGGTCATCATAGTCCCATGACGGCCAGAAAAAAATAAAGTTCTCTGCTTCTTTACTTCCACAACTCCTTACCTGTCCCAACCCTCACATGTATATTTATTTTTATAAGGGTCAACTGCCCAAAATAGATAATCCGCTGCCAGCCATCAGAGGCTAACCCACGATCCCACAGAAAATGAAGGAAATGCCTAATGTAACTTCCTGTCATAATTGCAAGCAATAACGCCCATGACCTCTCTTGAAAATGTCCTGCAATAAGGGAGACGTGACAGTCATGTGGGTCCAGTGATCAATACAGAGTTGTCTGTAACTGCCACATGGATGAGGGGCCAGTTGCAGTTCCAGCTCGCATCAAACAGAGGATAAATCGCAAAAGACAGTTGCCACACCCCTAAAAATGGACCCCACAAAAGAAAATGCTCCATAGGAATTCAAATGGAAAGTAAGCAAGTGGGCCTAACAAGAAACTGTCATAACCAACAAGCAAGAAACCAGAAATGGACAAGGAACAACCTGAAAACACACACAAATTTGAGCAAAAATAAAAAAATTGAATGACAACTCGTTTTGGGTGATGCAGGATTACCTTGGACTTGGATGCTCGTACATCAAATATGGGGTACAACACTCTAAAATGGAGGAATCTAGTGTAGTATAAGAATCTAGTGTAGTATAAGACAGGCTTAACGATAAGCTCATAGTTGCCTGACACTTTCTATCCCCTGCCTAGATACACATATCTGTGTATTGAATATCACTTAAGGATATGACATGGATGCCATGTCCAGATGTATCCATACACATGCACATATTTGGGCTGTATCCAATATGTTTGGATATTGTACAATGCTATTTGGTGCCCTATCTAATTCATAGTTATAAAAAAACATTTAAAAAAAATTATATACACACACATACACATAAATCACCAAAGACACAAATATAATTTAATAAATTAAATACTATAAATTAAAAATAAACAGACCAAAATATATATAAATAAATGTTTTAAGGGTTATAAACCATAGAAGCAAATTATTTGTTTGGGAATACCTAGGCAAACAAAAAGATAAAGAATCTTTCAATTAATCAGGAAAATATTGGGATTCCTAAAAACACAGAAAATTTCAAAATGGAGGGGCGGGTGCGAGAGGGGAGAGTGAGTAAATTTGAGATCGCTGATTGCATAGTTCAATTTTAAAGTTTGAACCTAAAAATCAATTACAAGCTACAAAATATGAAAATCTACAAAACACAAATTGGAGTGAGCCAAAGAGGCTATCTACTATGATCCACAAGGCAGTTCAAGGTTGTGATGATGAATCTCTAGTGTCCATGACCGTCCTTAGTCAAATCAACTAATCTTGATCAAATACCTTGTCCTCCCACAAGACAGTTAGAGCCTCATAAAAGGGTGGCTCGATATTTGTGATCCTTTATGAATGTGAATCAATCTTGTTAAGGTCAATCGATTTATCATCTTTAGTGTTCTTCAATATAATCAAATTGAATGTATTAGTTTGTTATGTATACAAAATAACTATTCTAATTGCAAGTTGCAACTAGACAATAGTTAAAATTTAGATTTAGAGATGCAACTTTTCCTTATCTTGAATTTTTTTAGCTGAATCTGGAGGTTGTGGGGGAAAAAACCAAATTAGTTATCCATTGTTGGGTCAAATGGTTGCCTTTCTTGGATTGTATATGTTCAAACACACTCCAAGAATGCTCATAAGTGGATGTAACTACATGGCTGGCTCAAAATGCATGTTGCCACCATCGTTTTCTTTGGCATCTTTACCAAATAAATTCAACCATTCTACTAACGAAAAACAAATTTTATAACATTTAATTATCATAATGTATTTAAAACTTCAAAGTCAATCTTTAAACTTTGAGAGAGAAAAAAAGGGGAAAAGTTGATTGCAAGTGCCTAGTTTCAAAGTGGTCTTTCTTTCTACAACACAAACATTGGCAAAATATCCCTTTCTCTATTGGTATAAGGGTAACTTTGTAATGGCTGCTTGCTAATCTTGCAATTTAGGGAAAAATCTTTCGATGCATTTGAAGAGGCCCATTGTCACCTTTTCATCAAGTTTAAAGGAGTCACTGACAAACAAAATTGAATTAACAAAATATCCAACAGCACAGAGGGTACAATGCATTTGCTGATTCCATCTCTCATTGATGATTTCCCATATCGGCATATAGCTGCCGCTCTCCTGGTCCATTCTTGCCTTTATAGTCTCTTTGGCCCTATCCATGGCCTCATACAAGTAGCCAATTGAGGATTTATCCCCATCAGCTAGCTGCAAAACTTTGACCTAAGACTCATAAAAAAGAACAATCTCTTATGCATCTATGTAATAACTCTTGACAAAAACATGGGCTGTTGTGGTTGAAGATTGCCATCCTAATGATTGGCAAAATTATACTCTTATCAATTCATTTGAAATGAACATTAGTTTCAAATTCATTTTTTGTCCATGAAGAGTTCACAATGCAAGGAAGTGGATGGTAAGTCTTCTTAACCTTGACCAATGTTCCTTTCCTTTTGTGAAAGTGCACTCATATATAACCCTCTCATGTGATTGTGAGTGGTGATGGGTTTTAGCCCTCTCCATAACCGATTTAATTTGTGGAAGTTTGCCAATTTCTCCTAAGGTTAAATTGAGACAATTAGTAACACATGGACTCCAAAACATAATCAAATCCTTCCTTATGAGATGTTTCCCAACAATACAAACAACAACATTATTTCTAATAAATTGGACCTCATATTGTGGTCACATCTCAACTATTGCCTCATCAAAGATAGGGAATTGTGCTTGCTCTAATTTGACCTTATTTATTGCATCTATACATTTTAGGAACAAAGAGTCAAGCTTGGATGGAACAAGGAAATTGGAGAGTATGGTTCCTTTGATCCATCCACTGATTGGACGTAATGGTGCAACCTATTGTAAGACATAATCATTCCTTGCAATTATCCACAAAGACATTGTGCAAATGTTGAATTGTATCTCTCAGCATGTTCTTTCTCAAAGTCTCATTAGAGAGGGCTCTAAACCCAAGACATGCAACTACAAAGACATCCATTGTAGCCTATTGGTATGAAGATTTAGCAAATTGAATTACATTGTAGAATAGTACCAAAAATTAAAAATAGTCTTTTTGCTTTGTTCATGAATAGTCATTTTCACCTTGTACTTTCTAAAGATGGCTATGTCCCAAGTACAATACAAGGTGTGAAGAGGCATGAATGCTTCCCCTTTGTATTGGTTCTCTATGGCATAGAAAAGGGCATAGAAGTCTCTCTTTGTGATAGGTCGTTGTGGTTGTATACCTCTTTAAATAATTGACTTTGGCTTGAAAATTAATTGATCACACTAGTGTGCCTAGCCTTTCCTTCTTTGCCTTACTTTTGCATAGGACTAGAGCCCTCAAAGCCCGATGAGTGACATCTAGAGTGCATTATTTGCAAGACATCACATCATGGCTTAACACCTTTGCCAAATGTTGTTTGGTATGTTAAATGCCTCCATTGCATTTAAGGCAGAAAAAAATTGCATTTGGCTTCGTATTAGGTACTACTTGCCATATGTCATGTGAAGCCTATCTCATAACATAATGACCTTATTTGTAAACTATATTAAAAAGATGGCCAAGAGGGTTTGGGTTAGTACATAGTACGTGCTAATTTTTTTGAAAATCTTCGTTGACGTGAACATTAAATATAGCACATTAAAAAAAAAACTTTTAGCCATAAACTTGAAAAAATATGGTTTAGGGTAGCGTGTACCAAAAAGAAAAAGCCTTACCCTAGACCTTGAAAAAATTTGGGGTAATTTAGGGTTGAACAATAGGTTAGGATATCCTAAAGCATTAAAAATCCTAACTGTAACCATAAACCTTGAAAAAAATTAGAGTTTAGGGTTAGGGTTAGTGTGTTTGATATACAAAAAATTAAAAAACCTAGTGTTGTTGGGAGATGCATGTCCCACTCCTTTGAACACATATTTAAGATTGGGACATATCTCTAGTGAGAGACATGTATGAAGATGAAACAACTCAAACTCATCTACTATTAAAGAAAGATTCTAACTACCAATTTTCTGCTGAATATAACTAACTTGTTTTCGTTCTAGGGTTGCCAAATCATTTTCAACTGAATCAATTTTTATTTCAACTAACCTCTAAGTTTCAGTTTCAGCTGAAATGAAACAACTAACAATTTTCACTAACCGTTTCACAAAAGATCAATAACGAAATAACTGTCAAACTAGGGCTTCAAAATAGTAATTTATTGTTGAATAACTAATGCCCATAATTTTCCATCTCAGTTGAATAAAACATTTAACCATCTAACTGAACAACTGTAGATTCTTACAATGAACATTTATCTGAAAATACAAATGAACTTTAGCTAACTTTTCTTTGCTTCCATAATATAAGAACATTAATGTAATGTCCCCGTTTTAGGTATACGCCCTTCAGTGACTGATAGCCTATTTTCGGAAGCCTGTAGGCTCGTCAGAGGTAAAATTAGGGTTTCCTATTTTATAGGGGTTCTGATGCATTTCTGATGGCTTGTATGTTAGAGTTTCGGATGCATGTCTGGTGGAGTTTTCTGGGTTTTCAGAGAGCTTTGCAGTGGTATGTTTTGCAAAGGCAGTGGGAAACTTTTTAGAATTTACTATTTTTAGTAAGTTGTATTTCTGGCAGTGCCATCTTGGGCAGTAGCATCTGCAATCAGCTCAGTTTCCATTTCGAGCAGTGCAGTTTGGAGCATATTTGGCTTTCAGCATTTTGAGGCTCATTTTGGGTAAAATGATTTATTCTAAGTCATTAATGTTATAATTTCTTATTGGCCCCCTTGGCCTAGTATTAATGACTTAAAGTTGTTTTAAAAGGTGGCCTTTGAGGGTGGATGCCTCATTGAGAGATTATTTAAATATTTCTAAAGTAAATATTTCTCCTCAAGTCTTGGACGCCTAGAAAGGTGAATTTAATGTTTTAAAAAGTTAAAATATTTCAAAAATGAAATGGGTGTCTCTTTTGGAAAAAAAAAAGGAAGTTGAAGAGCCAACAATCACCTTCAATTCTATAAAAGCAGGTCATTGCTCATTAATTTCTCATCTTTGGAAAAATATAACGTTATGCTGCTGGTTTGAAATCTAGAATCCGGCTAAGGGATAGCTTAGCAAATTTACTCCACTCTTCGGGCTTGAAACTATGGTTCCCTAGGTGGTGGATTGTGAGTGTGCTTCATCCAAAAGTACATATTGAGCATTATTGTGGAGTTTTGGTGAGATATTTCCAGTTTTCATGTTGCTGGTTTATCATGGCTGAAAGTGATTTTTGTATACAGCTTTTGGATGACATTTAATTTTGATATGGGTATTGGTGATTCATGTTTGTTGACTATGGGCGACTCTTCTCATAGAAGATGAGAATTTATTGTGAAGAATCTGATTTTTAAGAGCCAAATCGCCCTTTCAGCCAGGCCGTACCTTCTTGCTTGGCATTGGAATTCGTGCCAAATAAATAGGGATGCTTTGATGCAGTTTTATGATCTGATTGGGGGCGCCATCCTTCTAGAAGACCTTTGCACTTCGTTTCAGTCAATTCGGAGGTAAATTCATGAAGTTATGAGCATTTCTTTGATTTCCAACTTGCTAGTTCACAATTTCAGTCTGCTGGTTTTTGTTATCAGACCTCATTAAGTTCAGATTTTGGCTTCATTATCAGTCCTTGAGAGTTTTAAACATTGCTATAATCATCCTTCTTATATTTGTATTCATTCTATTGTTGTAACACTCGTAATTTGCAGATTCTTTCAATTGTAAGGTTGAGAATTAGTAGTACTAATCAAACCATTATTATTATTGCAATTACTTGTGATTTCTAATGGAAATACTTTAACCCTTGGATGGTTTATTGCCAATGTGGAGAATAAACTTTGTAACTCTCATTGTACCCCACTGAAAAGTGGAGAATTCCCACTCAAGAGTGGATGCCCGCCGTAGCGGCTGAATTAGTTGAATTGTTTGTAGTATTCCCCTCACTGTTTAAGTGGTTGAGCGGAAATCTTTATGGCTGGTTCACCGCCTAAGTTCTTTCAGTTTTGTAATAAGTACTCCGCCATATGTTAGCACCTCGCCTTCAAAAGGATCTTGTGTGCACATTCTTGGTGTTGAGTTTTATCATTTACTTCCAGCTTAGTATTTCAAGTTCAGATTATTGCTAACGATCCCATCACCATAAGCTATCACCTCGCCTTCAATAGGATCTTGGTGAACTTTCTTGGTGAAGGTTACTTTCAAATTGGATATCTTTTGGGATCTAACGTTAACATTTGGCGTAGTGCTAGTTTGTGTTGTGGAAACATCGATAATTCAAAGGAAAAAATTAAGGGGTATATTTCAATTAATTACAGCTAACAATATACATGCTAAGTAAACATTTCAGAAAGTTAAAGAGAGAGAAGGGTTTCAAGAAGATATAGTTAAGAAGTTGAAATACTTGAGCTTGACTCTTTGTCATCATGGGAAAAGGAAATATCAGCAAGGGCTTTACTACCCATTCGAAGACCTTTTGGTCTCTCGTGTTTCTTCTGCTGAAGAAACTCATCCCTTCACGAGGGTAATCAACAAGGATCTTTTTATCATCATGCCTCTGAGCTTGGTGTCAAAGACCTATACCTTCCGATCGAACCTTACTAAGGGTACCTCCCAACTAGAAAGGTTACTCTGATCAGTGGTATATCTGGTACTTGATAGCTGACAGATGTTGAATCTAGCATCCTACCTTGGCCAAGGATTTCATTTTCATTATTGGTACTCTTGTGCCGTCAGCACTCTCACCCTTGCTCGACATGATTACATATGTCTCATGTTTTAAATTTCAAAATCTGGTTGTTTAACATTTTACTCTTAAATCTGGGTTAAATCTTAACCAATACGTTTTATATAAGAAGAGACTGAATTTGCACTGAGGATTTTAAGAGTTAACTTTTGTTCATTCCTTAAGGAATTCGATGAGCAAAAGATTTGCACAGAGTCAACTTCTAAATAGAAGAGAGAAAAGAAGAGAGGTTCTCGACTTCTTCAGACAAAATAACTTTTCCAAATGTTTTCAAAATATTCACTCAACTTTCAGTTCCAGATGTATAACAGTGGACGGAGGTTACTCAAATGCAATGGAGAGGTCTAGATTCGGGTTCAATAAAAGAATGCATAGGTTACAAAATTAAGAAAATATTTGCATTTACACCACTCAGATTGACCAAATACAGTTATAAAAAGAGGAAAAGAAAGAGCATTGACTCGGGTTTGTGAAATAATATAAAATAAACAGGGCCAGTGTTATACGTAGATAGCATGACTAAATAATGGTTACCAGACAAAGATAGGTGATATGATTCGATTCAACATTACATTCCATTTAATGAAAAGTCCATTAACAAAAACAAATTCCTTAGCTAATTTTATCTGGTCAAGAATTCGTAATAACATTTCTTTTACAAGATCTTATCTTCTTCAATTTCATGCTAACGTAGTGGGGAAAAACATGTAAGATTCTACCATACGTGCCTGAATGAGTAACTTGTTGGCATTTAAATTCGCACCTCTGGAATGTGAATTTGAAACGGACAGCTATGCATAGATAAACTGCTCTTCAAATTAGGAGGGGAAACTCCCTCTTGTTGATGGTATGAAAGAAAGTAAATTAAAACTAATTCAGCTATCTTTTTGTTTCAGCTAGAGCACAAGGTTTATAAAACACAAACGCCAACTGAGATTTTCTGATTTAAGAATTCCAACTACGACTAACTTACGCTAAAGACGTTTCTAATATCTCAAGTAATATGCAGAGCAAGAGAATTAGAAATGAACAAGGTTGATTCTCTGACAAAGGCTTAAGAGAACTCTTTCTCAACATACATCTACACACTTCAATGTAGGCTGAAATTAAGATCACAAAAGCATAACACAATAAACGGAAATTTGAGACATTATACCAAGGCAAAGGAGGCTCATGATTTTATTTCTCAAACTTCTGGAACACAAATAACTAAAACATGCCTCGAACAAGAGCTTGCAGCTAAAGAGGCTTGCAAAACTTGTTCTTATGCAAAAGGAATAGCAATTACAATAACTACTTGTTGGCTAAAAGAGACTCAACAATTCGCTATCATAAACACAATTGAACAACACTTGAATAACAAATAGTAGGCACTATAGGCTCAGCGTTTTGTTATCACTAGTATGGCTAAAGAAAACTAATGAGCAAAGGCTCTTATTTATAGGCAAGCAGAGGAGTAGGGAACCCTAAAATCTCCTTGCTTTCACAATCTAGGGCTTGCTCAGCAAGTAAGCTTTATTTCTAAATCTAGAAAGAAGATAACATCTAACACCTAAGAAAGCAGGAAAAGCGGGAAACGCCAACTATTACATTTATCTTCTTTCTCTTCTTTGAAGAATGGATAAGAATTGCTCCAAGAATAGAAAGAAAGCGGAAAGAAAGCTTCTAGATGAAAGCCATTTCAAATCTCAATCACATCGCTAAAAAGCAAGAAACTATGTCCCGATCCGGTGCATCTATTCCATCAATAGCAAAGTTGCTTTTTCCAAGGTATCTTCTCCATTTGCAATTGATCTCAGGAAATCTTCGACCTCATTGGCCATATTTTCAAATTTTGCTGACATCATGGCAAGGTGATTCATTCTGCCACCAACTGTATTGCTGCTATCACAACTGCGAACAACACTCTAAAATTGAGTTTGCACTTCATCAAGCCCGACGTAGGAAACATCTTCAAGACTATACTGAAAAGGAATCTTTGTGACAAACTCATTGATGAAAAGAAGAGCTTCGATCACCCTTTGTCTGTAGGCAATAAACTCCTCGGATATCGTCTCGTAGGTTTTAACCTTGAAGACATGACACTCTCTCCAAGCAAGGATCTGACTCTTGTGATCTTTTGAAGCCGCTGAACCATAGGCTGTATCTAAATCTGTAATGATGATTTCATGCCTTGGTTTTACTTCAGCCACTGATTGTTCAAACCCTTGGATACCTTGACGTAGCTCATGAGCATTTTCTCTCAACTGAAACATCCGTGGCAAGATCTCCTTTCCTCTAACAATGAAACTCTCGATCCACTCAAGTTTCCTTCCCACAAATAACCAGTTGTCTCAACTGATGATGATCAACTGGTGTCTCTAAAACCTGGGGCAACAGTTGGGTCGCCTGCGATGAGCCATGGACGAGGTTAGAAAAATAAATCCTGAGCTTCTGTATTTCAGCCTTGAGGGCTGCTTTGTCTTCCCCATCGTTGAGCACTCTTTCCTGAAGGCTTTCAGACACAACTCTGAATAGACTGACATCTGCATGTTTGGTGTTTTTACCAAGGTTAGCCTTAACCATCATGAAGTCCTCCATATCCACTTCATCTCTGTTCTTATGTTCAGGAGGTAAGGCAGTCTCCATGATCACCTCAGCATCAGGATTCCTCTCATAATGAACTTGCTTCTTCGCTTTCTTCTTGGGCGACTCTTTATAGATGTAGTGAAGGTCATCAAAATTCACTTGATATGAAGGTCTCCTTCTTTCCCTTCCCAAGGAGTTCTCAAGCCAAGACACGGTAGCGTCTTTACTAACTTCCTTGGGAGGTACAATTGCAATTTCTTCATCATCTTCAATATCTAGGTCATTATGGATTGGTGAAGACCCTATCAGTGGTATAGAATCGTGTGCTACGGGTGCTTCTTCTGTCTCCTTCTGAGGTATAGGCTCATCTAGAGGAGCTTCTGCTTCAACCGTTGATGGCTCCTGTATGACTATATGTCATGTCCCCTTCTAGTTGACATCTCTCAGAGCACATGATTAGCCTATTATGCGACCCTCGTAGGCTGATGGGATGGATAGGGGGTCTTGATGGAGCTTGGCTTGGCTTCAGTTGTCAGATTTTGACCAGTTGGCTTTCGCCGCTCTTTTCTGCATAATCAAGCCTTAATTCGGGAAAGGTTATTTTAGCAGTATTTGACACTCAGAGAGGCACCCCTGCTATTTTTAGCAGTACAGTTTGATCACGTGCAGAATCACTCCTTGGTTTGCCAGCTTCAGACGGTTCGTGCATCAGACATTTCTTGAGGGAGTTATTAATATTTGATTGATTAATTAAATATTAATTAAATTGAGCATATAATATAAGTTATAATATTTTAATATTATAACTTAAGTGAAGGGGTCGCCCATCATGGAAGGGGCCATTTGTGATTATATTTTATAATTGAAAATTTCACCGGAGACTATTGAAGTATTAAAATCAAAAGTTCGAATTATTTTAATGATCCCTATTTTTAAGGAAATCATACTTTTGAGGAAGATATAAGGTTTTGCATTGAAATTCGAGCTCATTATGTTATTTGTGAATTGAAAATTGATCAAGTCTTGACCAGAGCACGGAAGCCAAGGGTTTCAGTCTCAGAGCATTGGGGAACAAGCCATCTCCAGTGAAAGCAATTCAGAGGTTGTGAAATATCTTCCGATTTATTGCCAGGCAGAGGGATTTCTTCATTCAGAAGAAATTACAGAGCATTCACAGATCATTTAACTTCAGAGTTTTTGTTAGGGTTTCATCCAGAAAGCATCTTTCAACCAGGGCGCATCATATTCTAGGGTCTGGACACTGAATTCAAAAAGCCGTACAGTTTGTACTTGCTGATCTGACAGAGCCGTACCATTCAAGAGGGCCGTACTTTTCACACAGGGGAAATCGCCTTCGCTTTTAGTTATCCAGCTTCACACCACTGGGCGCCTAGATCACTGGATCACTTCTCAATCACCTGACAGGAGGAGAAAGCAATTATATTGGGAGCCATTTCTTTTATCACTCTGGTGACTGAAATCAGCAAAACCAGGTTTTTGAATAATATTGTTTTCCTTAGTTGCATGTTATCAGATATCCATTGTAATGTATCCAGAGGATCAATAAATGATTAGCCAGCATTAGATCTCGCATTTTCATCAATATTGGCATTATAGCATTTTTATTGAATTTATTATCAATTTCTAGCAAAATCGCAATTTCCTTATTTCATGCAAAAACCACAAAAAAACCAAAAACTTCAAAACAAACAAAAAAACAGCCAGAATCAGAAACAGGGGGGAAACAAGGGTTTCATTATTCCCAGCGTCAACATCAGTAAAAATAGAATGATTTAGAAATAAATCATTTCCGAAATCTTCGACCACTGCCTCCATTAGTTGCAGAAGACTATATGTGCTATAGGTGATCATCCCCTTGGCTGCAGGTTGACGTACATCCTTTGCTGTCGGTTGACAGGTCGTTTGCTGCAGGGGTTAGTTTACTTTAAAACCATCTTTTCATCATTTATAATCATAATTAATATAAATCTCTATCACATTTCATAGACATTCATAAATGCACACAATCATTTATCAATATAATATATATCATCCTTAATGCTTTAATACTCAGGATGATTTGAAAAGTCTGGATAATGTCTTGAAATTATCAGAAATGTCATGAGAAATGTGAAACTTTAAGTAAGGAAATGAGGGCAATTTTAGGACTAATCACTCATTATTTCTTAATTTACCTAAAAATAAGATAAATTATTCTAGTAAACTTAAATATAAGGTGCAAAATGTAATCAGACCAACATATGATGCTCTATCAAATAAGTGTTAAGACTGTAATTTGTCAACAAACTATAACAGCCAAAAACCACCAGAAAATTTTGAGTTATTCCAATACAAAACTAGATAAGATGTAAACCCTATTGTAAGCAAATAAGGCTGAACCTTCAGCATTTTATGACATTACTGAGAAAATGTGACTGGTATTTCAACAATGTTAAGGCCAGAAAAGTCATTTTTCTAAAAACCAACCCCTTCTTTTGTTGATTTGAGTTGCGGACCTCCAGACTTCTGGGGACATGTGACATACATCCTATGTTCTGGGAACTTCTAGGGGCTTTTGGGATGTGCCCCTGTGTTTCAGTAATGTCTCCGAATTTCTTGGATGTGTTAAAATGTACCTGAAGGTTTTGAGCTATTGCAACACAAAACTATATAAGTGGTAAATCCTATTGTGAGCAAAAAAGGCTGAAATTTCAGCATTGTACAACAGAACTGAGAAAAATCTGACTGAAATTTCAACAATGTAAAGGCCAAAAGCATTTTTCTAGAAAGCAATCATTTCTTTTGTTTCTTTGAGGTGAGGACCTCCAAACTTCTGGGGGGACATGTGAGATGAATACTATGTTTTGGGAACTTCTAGGGGATTTTGAAATGTGTCCTGTGTTTTGGTAATGTCCCTGAATTTCCTGGACGTGTTGCTTTCTCTCCAATTTACAAGTAACACAATGAGTTTCTCTTATGGAACACTTGTTTGCTGAATCATTTCAAGAAGATATAAAGGTCACCTAGTTGTAGGGATATTACAAATTCATTTGAAGAGCAATTTTTCTTCATGTTATTGGGATATGTGATCAATTGGAGTAAAGTTGCCATGTAACTAAAAGTTCTTAACACATGGTCATGATCCTTTTCCATGCCTTAATGCAAAGAACATGTAGTTGTTTAAGAAAATTGACTTTAAAACAAAATGTAAACTGGTCATAGTTTTGTCAAGGGTGCGTTTTAATGCATGTTTAACTTTTGGACGGGATGACTAATTGTTGTAGCTTTGTAAAGAACTGCTGGAGTGCATATTATGTTTCTATCTTATAAGTTGCCCAACTGTCCTTGGAATCTAAGTAAATGAACATACAACGTGTGCTATCATGCTAAGGAGAATTATGTAAGCATTTATTTGGTTGATGTTTTGCAAGAGAAGTATTCTAGTTGTTTTATCTATTGATTGCCCTATCCACTTCACAACTTCATTTTAATGGATAGCGTAGTGCTATAGCATTATAAAACTACTATATTTTTCTCCACACCCATTCCTTTTTTCTTTCTTAATGTGCAGGATTTAGCAATAACTTCAGACGAGGCATTGAGCTTGGAGGAGCTACCAAAACGAGCTGTTATTTTAGGTGGAGGGTATGGATTTTTTTTGTATTGTGAAACCTTTTTTTTAGAGATGTCTGTTGGAAATTCCCACTAAGGTTTATATGGTTCATGCTAATAAAAGCTAAATTTCCTCTGCTGTGATGCAGGTTTGTCTCACAGTTAATTAATCCCATTGACCTCTGGATTGTTTTTTGCAGATATATAGGTGTTGAATTTGCTGGAATATGGAATGGAATGGGTAGCAAAGTAGATCTATTTTATAGAAAAGAACTTCCATTAAGGTATAAAATATTATTTTGAAATGTTATGTTCTAAAATTGATGAACAACTTTGCAAAAATCATTATAAGGTTCTGTCATCATTCATTTATTTTTTAGGTTTCTTATTCGCTATCCTATTCTTGTCTGCAATTGGTATCTAGAGCATTAAATGATTAAAGTGGAATCTCATTATGAAAGTACCAATCCAAATATCCAAAAGTTCGGCTCTTCGCTCATTGTAAAATTGGAGTGACACTTTTTGCACCTTGGAAGAAGAAAATGCTTGAATTATGAGCCTGAATGATTATAACAATGGCTTTCAATCATGAAGCTTCTCTGGAGCTCTTTAGTGGAAAATGTCTTTCTGTTTTGTCGCAAAAAATTTATGATATTGAAATCCATAGCAGAACATTCAATTGGAGCATAGAAAATTGAATACAGACTGGGAATATAGTATGTATACAAGCTATAAGAAGATGCTGGAGTCGGGAAGCAATGAATTCTATGCTAGTATTTATTAAAACAAAGTCAAAATTTATGGTTTACAAGAATTGAAATATATTTAACTTATTTTAACTGAATATAAAAATCTTGTAATATATGCTTTAAAGTCAGTATGCTACTTAATTACTCTACTTAGCATGCAAAACTCTCACAGTTTTTTCCGAGGTTATGCTCTTAGCAGTTATGAGTTGAGATTGACCACCATTTTCTGCATGTTGACATGGTTTTCCAGTTCTATTTCCTTAAGGAGGTGGAGACTAAGGAACAGTGATGAGTTCAGATTTACCACCGTATTCTGTATGTTGACATGGTTTTCCAGTTCTATTTTCTTAAGGAGGTGGAGGCTAAGGAACAGTTATGAGTTGAGATTGGCTGCCATATTCTGCATTTTGACATGATTTTCCAGCTCTATATCCTTAAGGAGGTGGAGGCTAAGGAACAGTTATGAGTTAAGATTGACCACCATATTCTGCATGTTGACATGATTTTCCAGCTCTATGTCCTTAAGGAGGTGGAGGCTAAGGAACAGTTATGAGTTGAGATTGACTACCATATTCTGCATGTTGACATGATTTTCCAACTCTATTTCCTTAAGGAGGTGGAGGCTAAGGAACAGTTTGTTTTCATATATTCATTATTTATTTTCTTGCAACTTCCTGCCCCTTGTAGCTTCCCAAGGGCATGCAGTAGTGACATATTGTTACATTTGTCACACTGGGGCCCCAGTGTTAATTGATGTCAGCATGGTTTTGATATCTCTCGTTATAAAGGTCTCAGAAGGCGTCTAGCTTATATTTACAAGGTGTTTTATTTTCCTTGGTGTTCTTGGGAGACCTGAATATAAAAAGATAATGAATTTGAATTCCTAGTTGCCTAGAAAATTGTACATTTAACTGTCTTGCATGGTGGATTGTTCTGCTGGCCTGTCACTGAGATAGGACATTTCCTTTTCCTGATTTGTTTCATCCTGATATATTTTAGTTAGCATTATATATTGCCTAGTGTCAGATTATTGCCATTTCTGTAATTTCTTGGGGTGATGACATTTCTTGTTGAATTGTTTAGCGGGGTCAGTGTAAGCTGAATGTTAAACTAACTTTTTTTATTCTTTTGTAAGAAAAGAGTGCATGAAGTATGCTGTACTCTTGCATGAATTTCTCACATAATAATATTTGTTTTCTTAGAAACACATTTCTGAGCTTGTTTTTCATTTTGGTTGACCCTGCCTTGGTTAATGTTATCTTGTATAGGATTTTAAAACCTATGATAACATTTGTTCTAACTTCTATGCTCACTGCAGAGGTTTTGATGATGAAATGCGAGCTGTTGTTGCGAAGAATTTGGAAAATAGGGGTGTTAACCTGCATCCCAATACAAGTTTCTCAAAGGTACTTCAAGGAATTCTCTTGACTACCTCTGTCTTTCTGATTTCTTTTGAAATAACATTGTTGTAAGCATTGTGTATGTTCCAGCTGGAAAAGACCGAAGATGGGATTAAGGTTTTCACAGATCATGGTGATGAATTGACAGCAGATGTTGTGTTGTTTGCTACTGGTATGTTTCTCTGAATTTGTATGCAGCTTGTACCGTATATTTCACATTGATTTCTTTGGATAAGATATCAATTAGCAAAATGGGGTTTGATTCAGCTTGGTAATGTAATGCCGCCTTTCTGATCATAATGGGATGTGAATCTAAATTGTGTTTGACAACTATGGACACTAGCCATTTGGTAAATGCCAGCTCCGTTATGTATAGTTGCTTACAAACTTTATTTGATCTTCATGATTGGGCATGGATGATTCTTTCTTGTTGGAAAAAAGAGTTTATGCTGAAAATAAATAATGCAAAGTGAACAAATACAAAAGCATCTGCAAGATATGGATATAGGACATTCTGGCCTTTCCAATATGCTGTCTTTTATTTATAGGCATTTCAGGGGTATTGCCGTTTTAGTTTTAGAGAAGGATCTTTTTTGTCTTGCGGCAGCTGCTATATTGGTAAGCCTGAACTAGTAGTCTGCGAATTCGTTCAAAAGCTTGCTTGCAAAGTGAACAATCAGTCAAATGCTTGAATACACATCAGTGAAGGAAACTCCTAGGGACAATGAGAAAACATGATGTCCTTAATGCTCATTATTTTACTGGAAGCCATATGATATTGGCAACAGCTTAAGACCATAAAAATTGTAGTGAACAAAGTTACAAAAGGTTCATCCAAAAGAATGTAAGCATAAGGTCATTTACGTTAGCAAAATTGGGATGATGTGAGTCAAGTGAAAATGAATGATGATAGAGTAGCACTTACCCAACATCTAAGGTGGTATCCCAACTTATGGAAGTAGAGAAGGTAGTAATTTGTCTTGGATATTGTATATTGTTTAAGTTGGTAAGGTTTGGGGCTAAAATTTGTATCAATATTATTAAAAGGATTACTTGGCATGGAGGCTCAATGCTCACATGTTCACATAGTGAATCCTAGGTCACTCCCACAAGACCCGTTCAGAATTAGACCACTATCAAATCTGCAATTTACTAAGCTGTTGGGTCACATGTTGTGTGATTGGAAGCATGATTTGGGGCTAATTTCTCTTTTAGTTGAGTGCATCTTCATAGTCAGGATTGAATATTTTGTGCTATCCTACAAGAAGAAACTAAAAAGTATGTACTCTATGGTATCTGTGTGTCAAGTAAATGCTGTTGCTCTTGATGATTGTTTCTGTAATTAGAATATTTTAAAGAAGGTAAATACTAATCTTCTTGCTTGAATAAGAACCAATATCTGTCCCTAATCTACTAACAGACTTGGCAAGTCCAGTCAAAGATTCCTTGCCTTCTATCTTAGAATGAAACGAGTTATTTCAATGTCAACAAATTATGAAAGTAAGTGAGTGGGAGTCGAAGTAGAATCAATTACATTAAAACAATACTAGGTAAAACGGACACTAGGTTGTGAAAATGAACAACAGTAAGCACTAAAGAAGTCTAAATGTTACAAAAGGGTGGTACACATTTAGTGACTTAACTCTAAACAAGATAATAATTACAAGTACAAGAGCCCTGTGAGGAAATGACTCCTCAGTGAAGCATGGAGGTGATGAAGATCAATGGGGGAAACTTTGATCGGAAAACTGTGTTATCACTCTTTTGTAGAAAGGCTTGGGTAGAAACTGTCAACATTGTCTGTCGCTGCAAAAGTGTCAATGCAAGATATGAGAATACTAATAGAGGAATATCTAGGGTCAAGGGAACTTTGCTGGACAAATTGCAGGGGGGAATTTAAGTAGTCCACATGGGACCTTGCTTAATCCCCAAGGGTAGTGAACATCTATTGCCAGAGGAAAAGCTTGTAATCTACAGTTACAGCCATGACCTAGGCTGCAGGAAAGGGGAAGGACATTGATGCCACAACACACACACACAAATATAACTGTAGATAGGACTCCTGAATTCTGGACTACAAATATGGTAAGCTCTTTATATATACTGAACTTAAATTGATGTGAGTGGGTTCTGAATATCAAAGGAAAATTGATGTGAGTGGGTTTTGAATATCAAAAGGCAATTGCACCTTCCTTAATTCTGAGGAAATGCTCCAAGGGACACAAGTGTTCTTCCTGTACAATGTTTAGGTGGAGCATTGCGTGATCAGTTCAGTTGGGAGGCTTCCGAGTGGAAGTCTAATGAAGAACAGTTATTGTATTCTCTTAATAAATAAGTTAATGATTCATTTCTGTTGGTTAGAAAAGTTTACTATCAGAAAGTATGATCTAATGTGAAAAATAGATAGACTTTCAGTTTAATAGTTACCCAAATTCCAAAGGTTAATTTAAAATGCGTATTCCTAAACAACTGACCCATAATACACATTTGTAAGTTTTGTTCTTACACTATAGAACATTATGGTGATAATTTTTACCATCCCCTAAGATTGATAAAATCTACGAGACCTTGAAACAAGAAACAATACTTAACAAGGTTACCAATACTTGAGCATATAGGAAATAAAGTGACTAAATTCCTTCTGATTATCATATAATAAAAGATTCTATGAAGTTTCAATATAATGAGAATTGTAATATTTTCTAGAAGTGCAGCAGAAAATGATTTTTATTCTCAACTTCTTTGGTAGGAAAAAACACATAAGTTTGCTCCTTCTGAAGTATTTTAGGATTTCTAATGACTTAATTTACCATGGAGATTAGAAGAATTGGTTCTAACTTTCACAGTAATCAATTGATGATAGATTATCCATAGTCAAGAAATATATTTAGTCAGTCACATTAAGGTGGATTATTGGCTTATAGAGCTTTGATTTTCATTGTTTAATAATTCATGAATTCATCATAACTACAGATCTTATAATCATTAAGCTCTAGAATTTTTGTTTTTAACATTCTTGATTATTGCAGTAGCTATTTTTTCGAATACACCTATAGATAAGTGAAGCTTGAAAGTCTCTAGCCCACCCCTCTTTTAAACTTCAGTAGTTACTGCTGATAGTGTAAGCAGTAACAGGGAGTCTATCATTGTTTGTGGTGGTTAGTTTATATTTCTAAAAAATTCACGGCCATAAGTGGTGAATGGGATGGCTGAAGTATTCAAGAGAATCTTTTGTTTTTTCCAGTTCCAACATATCGTATTCATCCATTTGTTCTCAATACTACAGTAAGTTTAAGACCCCATTAAGTCTTCTCTTGGCACTATAGTTCCAACTGAAATCCATTCCAAGGTATTTGTAGTTTGAACCTAAACTTACTTGAAGGGCATCATTACCATAAGGGATTGCACAATAAGGGTTTTTAGATTTATTTATCATCATCTTGGTGTTATCTATGCTAAAAGCAAGTTGATATCTTGACTGGAGGATGAGAACAGTTCTAGCAGTCTTTGGAGGTCATTTTTTTTTTGGAAAGAACAATACTGTTAGCTTACAACATAAGCTAAGTTGCTGAATCGGAATTGGATAAGGGTTTTTATATTTATTTATCATTATCTTAGTGTTATCTATGCTAATGGAAAGTTTATATCTGTAATGAAACAACTTGCACAAGAAGAATATAATATGAAATATGCTGAAAATACTCGATAATGATATGCAACTTCGAGGGGGCAACCTCCTAATCCACTTCGAGGGGGATACCTCCAACAACCTTCAATAAGAACACAATATCAACATGAAAATGAAATAAGACTCACAACCTCCTATATATACCTATTTATGCCTAGGATATCACCTAGGAGACTTAGATAACCCTATATAAACCCTAGGCCGACCTAACTAAATAATAATATAATAATGATAACATGACTTAATTAGGAGTTAAGATAGCCACAAGCCGACTATTCATAACCTGATGTACACTAATATTAAGGGCGTAGCATGCCCCTCGCTTCAATGAAGCATTGTCCTCAGTGCTAATCAGGTGTGGATTCTTCTGAATGAACTCCTCATCCTCCCATGTGGTGTCTTCAAATGGTAAGTTCTTCCATTGGATGAGATACTCAATGAGTGTTCTATTCCTGAGCTTCTTTGGGTGTGTGTGACAACTGAACTCGGGTTCCAATATGATTCTTCCTTCTTCATTGAGCTTTGATAATATTTCTTGAGTAGGGATATCATGCCCAATTACCTTCTTCAAACAAGAGACATGAAAAGATGGATGTACCTTTGTTGTTGGTGGCCAGCTGCCTGGAACTAGTTGTATGGTATGATCATGATCCCCCTTAGGAGGAGGTCCTTTAGGAATATCGCCAAAAACCACTGAGTGACAATCAATGATTTCTTGTAAATGTAGATGGGTGGGAGCATTAAATTGATATTATTTCTAATGAACATAATTGGGCCACAAATCCATCAAGTCCTTTCTCAAGCAACTTTTGCATTTGATGAGAGCTTACCATTTGTGGGAACTTTGCCTCCATCCCTCTTAGCTCTACTTTCTTTGCTTTTGATTGAAATCTCATGAATAGTTCCTGGAAGTTCAACTCAATTGTTCCCAAAGTAGTAAGCCATTGTACTTTCAACACAATATTTGTTGCACCAATGGAGATAGCATACATTGGGCTATCAAGGTGATAATCTTCCATGGACAATTTAATGTTATGGCATTTTCTAAAACAACTAATAGTACCACCATCTGCAATCAAGACCTGAAACTCTAGAGCTAGATATTTAAAGCAATTTAGACAAGTAGCCAACTTTTTGTTGATGAAATTATGAGTACTACCCGAGTCGATCAACATTGTTACTTTTTTGCTCTTCAAGAATGGTGCAGGAGCACCATTAAGTAGATTTTGTTCATCAAGGCAAATAAGGAGTAGATTATAGGCTTTAATGAATTTTGTATTAGAATAAGGTCATGAGACCATTTTATCATGTATTTGATCATATTTGATGATACTAGGTGTTTAAGTGGGCATTTTAGTTGACATTTGCAAAAAATTGCATTTTTGGCAAAGTTGTCAAAACAATAAAGTTGTAAGAGTTGCTTTTGTGGGATATGAACAGTCACAAGAGTTTAAAGGCAGTTAGAGGGAGTTAGAGAGGCAGTTGGTTTAGGAAAAGCATAAATATGGGAAAGTCCATCGTTGTAAGAAGCTTTTTTGAGGATTTGAATGGAAAACACCAAGTTTCAAGACTGATTTTTCCAGATTTCTGATATTTTTCAATCTTTCCAGCACTGTGCAAACCCGTACAAGGGTGTATTGATTAAGTATCTTCTTGTTTTAGACAGGGACATGTGTTAATACACTTTTGCATTGATCTTGAATGCCTTACATTACTTTTGTAGTGAGTTTTCTTCAATTTCCTTGTTGCAGCCAGGTAGCCCTGTTTTAAGGGTTTTGAAGTTCTCACAATGTAACAAGTCCATTCCACCTACTGTTGAAGATGTGTCTTGGTGGGATGGGCACATACTAACTGTTTTGCGTGTGTACAAGGTCTGAGAAAGCTGGAGAGGTCGTTTCATGAGTTGGGTGTGAAGCCCTAGTATGAGTTTTTGTGTTTTCCATGAGAAAAAGTGAGATTTTATGATGTCAAAGTAGGAGAATGATTGGGGCAGTGAGTTTTCTTGGTGTTTTGAGCATGTGCAGGCCTAGATAAACCTGTTTGAGGTGATTTCATGGTTGTTTATGAGTGGTATGTTAGTTTTTCAATAGAACCCTAGTTTTGTGGCTATAAATAAGGGTTTTTGAGTTTGGCACTTGGTTGTGAGGATTTCAGTGAAACAACTGTGGATCTGAGGTTTTGATACATTGGAATTGCTGCCCCAAAGTCTTAGAGAGTTTGACAAAGCCTAGAGAGTAGTTCCTTTGTAAAAGAGGGGTAATTTGAGCCCTAAAAAGCGTAGAATTCCTGATTTGAGTGATTTGTTACAAAGGAGTCATAGGTGATTGGTTGATATGTTTTGACCATCAAAATGGGTCTCTAAAACTGGTCAAGTTTTGGTTTGAAAGGGTGAGACAGTGAAGTTATACCCGATTTGGTAGTTTCCCAATGCTACAAGGGAAAGGGTGAGTTTTGGTGAATTGTGTAATGTCCCCATTTTGGCCATACACTCTTCTTTTGGATTTAGCCTATTTCCGAATCCGTAGGGTAAGCTGAAATATAAAACTAGGGTTTCCTCTTTGAGATAAGTTGCGTTCGAGGATGTTGTGCAGACTTACTATTTATAGCAGTTTGCTATTTTTAGCAAGTCTATCTTAGCAGTATCTATCTAGCAACAATTCAATCCTTTGCGTTCAGTGTTCAGTTTGGCTTTCCGATGGTTTTGAAGTTAACTTACTATTTTTGGCATTTACTATTTTTAGTAAGTTCATTTTTGGCAGAAGCATCATCATCAACTTGGTTCAGTTTGGCATTTGTCAGTTTGCTATTTTAGCAATTCATCAGTTGCAGCTTGGGCATTGTATTTGGTTATCTCCTTGGACTGAGTTTCAGACTTAGTCAATTTTCATGTCTTGAAGTTGTACCCCACGCCTAGGCTTGATGACTTCAAGTTGTTTTAAAGAAGGGGACATAAAGGGGTCAAGTGAGCATTTAATTATTTAATAAATGCTTTATTGTTGCAATATGAAATGGATGCCTAAAAGGGAAGTTGAATGATATTTTATTATTTCAAAAAGTAAAAGGCAAAAAGGTGGCGTCCCTTTTGGAAGTTGAAGTGATTCAACTTCTTGGAATTTGAAGAGTTCTTGTTGCTTCATTTGCCAACAAAAGCTTATATATTGCTGCTGTTTGAAGAGCTGATTATCGAATATTTTTATGCTAATATTATGCTGTCGAAATGACAACTTGTTTAATACTTCAAGGGATGCTTACCTCCTAGTTCCAATCCAATTTCGTGTTTGAAATACAACACCTAGTTGGTCATTTGCTGCTTCTCAAATCAGACTAGCAGATTGAGCTCAATAGTTGAAGATTTTGATGAAATTTCCAGTTTTGAAGTTGCTGATACAGTCACAGCTGAAAGTGGTTTTTGCATACAGCTTTTGGAGTGAATTTAATTTGCTTGTGGGTACTTTTCCAATCCATTCCTACACCCAAGGCGACCATCTTTGGAGAGTTTCAGATTTTAGTTTTGAGTTTATGATTTTTACTTGTCAAAATCGCCCTTGCTCAAGGCCGTACCATTCAAGGAAGCATTGGGATTTGTGCCAGAAATAAAGCTGCTGTTTGGTTGCTGTTTGATGATCAAAAAATGTTCGCCTACCTTCTAAGAAGACACAGCAAAAGACGGCATTCAATTCGGAGGTGAATTAAGTGAGTTATGAACATTTCATTGATTTTCTCTGTAGCTGGTTTGAATTTCCAGAATTCTGATTTTTATATCAGACTGTTATAATTCTCAGTTTTTGGTCTTATACTTCAGTTTTGGAGTGTTATATGATTGTAAGAATTCATACTTCTTTTTCTAAGGTTCACTTGCTATCATTGTAATTTGTAATCTGCAGAGTTTAATTTGTAAAGGTTGAGATTAAGCATTACTAATCCAACCATTTCCAGTTCTGCAATTACTTATTGTTTTGTCATTAAATTACCCCTGGATGGTTTACCGCCAGTGTGGATAATCTGATTTGTAACACTCTTGTACCCACTTTCATAGTGGAGAATCCCCACAGCTCTGTGGATGCCCGCCGCAGCGGATGAATTGTTTTAATTGTAATCTTTTCCCCCCACTGTTTGGTGGTAGTGTGGAAATGCTTTTCATGGCTGGTTATCCGCCTATCAGTTTCTAGTTTTCAATTCAACACTCCGTCATATGTTAGCACCTCGCCCTCAGTGGGATCTTGAGTGCACATTCTTGACGTTGAGTAGTTTTCTTTCAAGTATTTTCATTTAGCTCCTCCGCCATATGACAACACCTATCTCTCATTGGGATTGAGTGTGCATTCTTGGTGTGAGTTCATTTCAAGTTCAGTTTTCTATTTGGAGCTAACGCTAACCGAGTTGATTAAGTGCTGGTTATGTGTGTTAATTCATCGAAAAAATTGGTTAGCATATTTCAAATTGATGAGATTTAGATGAGTTTGTGATTTGACAATTGTTGTTGTTGTTTGGAATTGTGGCAAGTGAGTTTGCAGGACCTCCCCCACTGCATCAAAGAAACCCACTACCTTGAGAGTTTGTGGGGTGCTAAAACCTGAGAGTGCATAACAAGAAATGATTGGTTTGGAATCATGTGATTCCTCATTTGACTCCCTAACACCTTCTAATATTGGTTCCTCCTCTTTTCCTCACTTAGACCTTCAATATAGAATAATTTCTTTTCACTACATTTATGTCCTAGACTATATTTGCTGTCACAATTGAAACACAACCCTTTTGCTCTCTTCTTCTCAATTTGTTGTGGAGTCAACCTAGTAGGTTGAGGAAGTGAAGGTGTTTAGTATCCTTTCTCTCTTATCTCATTAGCCCCTTGCTTACTAGGAATCAAATATTTCTCCTCAACTTGTCTTTCCATTACTATTGCTTGCGATAAGGAGTGTAGTTGGAACAGTCTTATTTCATATTTTATGTGAACCTTCAAATCGCCTAAAAATAGTTCCTTCAGATTTTCTTCTATCACATACTCCACTCTTAGACAAAGGGCTTGAAATTGCTGAATATAATCCTTGACCATGCCTATTTGCTTTAATTTAGTGAGTTGGCAAAAGTAGTTATCCATAAAGTTATTTCCATAATGGGTAGCAAGTTCCTCTTAAAAAATTGACCACGTGGCCACACAACCCTTCTTTCTCTTCTCATCATATAACTAGCGATACCAAATAAATTGATCTGGTTCTAGGTATAATGATGCCATAGCCACCTTTTGTTGACTAGGAACATGATGAATATCAAAGAACTGCTCCATTTGGCATAGCCAATTGGTTGGATCCTTGCCATCAAACTTTCTCATATCCAACTTGGGTATGAATTGCCTTGGCATATGATTATTAAATGAAGGATCCTTCGTGAAATTAGAGTCGAGTCCAAGGAATTCATGTCCAACAAAAGCATTATCTTCAACCTTACTAGGTGAATCTTCACCCTTACACTTCATAGTTCATACCATGAAAAAGTGATTTCAATTCCCTCATTTCTTCAATTATCTTATTCTCTAATGATGAAATATCACCCTTGACTTTGTTTATTTCATCCTTAGGGTTAAAATCCTCAATTTCTATGTCATCATTCTCTGAAGGTTTCCTTGGTGTGGTAGCATTCTTTCTGCCTCTTGTTGCAGGCCCAATCATGATGGTAGAAAATAATTTTGCAATAATTCACACAAAAAAAAATTCAAAATAATCTGAAAATTTTACTGTAACCTACCAGTGCCTAGGTCACACTTCAATAGAATAATCTCCCCAAAATTAGGTGATTTGCAGCCTTGAGAGTGAATTTGTTGGAAACCCTAATTTTCCAATAAATCACTTATTTTTGCCTTAAGTTCTCTGAAATTTGTACTGTAGGCTCCTCTATTAGTTCTTCAAACACCCACGAAAAATCAGGAACCAATGATGCAAGATTTGGGAGATATTCACCTTCCAAATAAATTGGGCAAAAACCCTAATTCTGCAAAAGATCTCTCAATTCTGCTCCAATTCCTCTGAAATCTGGACTGTAGCTTCTTTAATATGTCCTTCAAAAACCCTTTAAAATAAGACAAAAATTTGCCAAATACTAGCAGATATGGGTTTCACAAAATAACCTTCAAAATTGAAAAAAATGCCTTGTCAAAACGGTGCCAAGATCATGCTCTGATACCACTTGTAATGAAACAACTTGCACAAGAAGAATATAATATGAAATATGCGGAAAATGCTTAGTAATAATATGCCACTTCGAGGGGGAAACCTCCTAATCCACTTTGAGGGGGATACCTCTAACAATCTTCAATAAGAACACAATACTCAACATGATGATGAAATAAGACTCACAACCTCCTATATATACCTATTTATTCTTAGGATATCACCTAGGCTGACTTAGATAACCCTATATAGCCCCTAGGCTGACCTAACTAACTAAATAATAATATAATAATGATAACATGACTTAATTAGGAGTTAAGATAGCCACAAGCTGACTATTCATAACCTGATGTACACTAATATTAAGGGTGTAGCAATATCTTGACTGAATGATGAGAGAAGTTAGCTGTCATTGGAGGTCAATAAGTTTTTTAGAAAGAACAATAATGTTAAATACAATTAAATTTATGTTGCCAAATGGGTGTGTGGGTATGGTACAATAGTATAGCAAATATTTTTCGAGGGATCAGGTATGATTTGGGTACATCCGTATAAAAAATATGTAAAAATCATAAATATTTGTATATATTTGCAGAGCCTAAAAGCAGGAATTAAATACAGAATACCACAAATCATTCATATGTTAAGCAAATGAATAGTTGAAAACAAAAAAATATATATCCTAAAAGATTAAATCATATAATAATTTAAAATTTTAAACTGTAAATCATTTAATTATAATAGTTACAAATGTAGAAAGTTGTAAATTTTTGCATTTTTGCCATTTTGAAATCAAAATGAGGTATCAAGGCAATTAAAGACTAACTGTGTTGGGATTAACTATTTAACAAAATGCAGTTTGCAGGCAATGTACACGAAATCAGCAAGATCCAATATACCTGAAATATACCTGGGCTTTATGGTCTGCAGTTATAGAAGCAGAAATATATCTGGGCTGTACAGTTTGCAGTCACTGCAGCAAAATGATTGAATTCGAGAATGACAGATAAGAGTTTGAGGAAGAATTCAAAAATACGTTTTTGTTTGTTTTACTTATGAACTCCGGTATAGGGTTTTAGGCAAGTTTTGGATAGTCGAAAGCCAAATAAAATCAGTCGAAATGCATTGAAAATGATGTCTCATGCATAGAAATGCCCCAACACCTGGAATCTCCTGGGTACACCTGCGTACAATTCCAAACGAATCCGGTTGAAAAAACTCATGCCATATTTGAAACCACATATGAATTGGTTCCAATTCCGATTTTGAGATGTTTGGTACCCAGAATCATCGAGGTTGCAAGCTGATTCGGTAACTTAGAATATAAGGATGATATATTTTGTGGCTTTATTAGTTAAATGTCCATTTATCCCTCCTTTATGCATTGCTAAATTCTATGAATATAAGTACCGAATATAAGTACGATTCGGGTACGAAATTCGGGTACGGTACGGTACGGATTCGTCCAGGATTCGTTTTTTGGTCTGCGGATTCATATCAGATTAAGCTGACTGTGGATTCTTCCAGGATTCGGCATGAAGAATCCGAGCCGAATCCGAGCCGAATTTCGCGTCAAAAAGCGCAGTTTGAAAAAAAATGACTTTTTTTAATCATTTTTTATTGTTTGTTTGACCTTATGTTGACTTCTAAACATTAAAATATTGATTGCAACCCTAATTTCGACCTCCAAACACACTAAAAAGGTAAAAACAACTTCATTTTAACAATTTGTGAAAGAAAAACGAATTTTTTTGCCTCCATTGCTGAACTTGCTCTTTTGCTTGCACAAGCTCGAACAAAGTTGAAGGCTGATCGTTGGTGGTTCAAGGTTGATTGCTGTGCTATTCCTAAGCACTTGCAAGTGTTTGCCAAGATTCAAGAAGACTGTAGAGCAAGATTTGTTCAAAAAAGGTAGGTTTCTTTGAAATTTTTTGATTTTTTTTTTACATTTTTTTTAAGTTTCTGTTTAACAAATGAACTATTTAGTTTTGTTTTTATTGTATTACTATAACTTTTGTTGATTGTTCTCATTCTTTTAAGCTTTTTAGTTTCAAATTTCAATACCAAAATTATTTCAATCTATTGTGCCCTGGCCCTTAGGTATTACAATGGCATCTGCTTCTAATTCAGGCCAATCTCGTTTCAAAATAAGTGCAACCTCTCCCCTTTGGAAATTTGTAGAAATGGTTCAACAATGTCCAGGTGGTGGAGTATTTATTTGGATTTGTGGTCATTGCAAAGTTCAATACACGAGCTCATACAGTCGAGTCAAAGCCCACTTGTGTAGTATCCCTGATATTGGCATCAAACCTTGTCCGGGACCTCCAGAAGGTGATGGCAAAGGCCTTGCAGATGACATAGTGTTGAAATATATTGCTGAGCAAGAAAAAGCAGATCAAAAAGCTACTAGTGCTAAAAAAAACCATCCTTTGAAGAAAGGATCTCAATCCATGAAACCCCCTACACCACCTACTTATATTCCACCTACAGAAAGCCATCCATTTATAAACATCCCTCAAGAGCAAACCGTGCCCTCATCAAATAAAAGATCTAAGGGACCGTTGGAAGTTTCATTTCAGAATGAGGCAAGAGAGATTGCTGATCAAGACATAGCAAGATGTGTCTATGCCAATGGATTGGCATTCAACGTTGTTCGTTCACCATATTGGCAAAAAATGGTGAAATCTATTAATGAGGCTCCAAAGGGGTATAAGGGCCCAGGTTTTGAGAAGGTGCGTTGCACCTTATTGGAGAAAGAGGTGAAACATGTAGCAGACTCTTTGAAGCCCATAAGGGATTCATGGATTGAAACAGGGGTGACCATCGTTTCTGATGGATGGAAAGATGCAAAAAATCGCCCATTGATCAATGTTATTGCCGTGTCCCCTAAAGGGGCAATGTTTTTGAGAGCAGTGGATTGTGAGGGACAGGTGAAAGATGGTCCATTTATTGCTAACATCCTTTGCCAAGCCATTGAAGATGTGGGCCATCAAAATGTTGTGCAAGTTATAACCGACAATGCCAGAAATTGTAGGGCTGCTGGGTTATTGATTGAGGAGAAGTATCCACACGCATACAATTCCAAACGAATCCGGTTGAAAAAACTCATGCCATATTTGAAACCACATATGAATTGGTTCCAATTCCGATTTGAGATGTTTGGTACCCAAAATCATCGAGGTTACAAGCTGATTCGGTAACTTAGAATATAAGGATGATATATTTTGTGGCTTTATTAGTTAAATGTCCATTTATCCCTCCTTTATGCATTGCTAAGCAGTTCAGAGACCCGTTTTGCCTCCAACACAATTGTGTTGAGACGACTTATAAAGGTTCGTGAGGCACTTTGTGCCATGGTAATCAGCCCTAATTGGGCCATATGGAAGCAATCTAGCAGTGAAAGGGCAAATAGGATCAGGCAAAGGATACTAGATGATTGTTGGTGGGATCGTGTTGAGTACCTGGTCAGTTTCACTGAGCCTATACTGAGCATGATCCGTTACACAGACATGGATAGACCTTGTTTGGGAGAAGTATATGATGGTATCGACTCAATGATTGAGAAGATGAAAACCATCATCAATGCAAAAGAGGAAGATCCTGATGAAAAGTTCTTCAAAGAGCTACAGGAAATCATGGTTGATAGATGGAACAAAATGACCACTCCATTGCATCTTCTTGCTTTTGCATTGAGTCCCAAATATTATAGTCCTGAGCTTCTTTCTGTTACATCAAGAGTTGCTCCATATAGGGATGTTGAAGTGGCTCAAGGTTACAAGGCAGCAATTCGGAGACTCTTCACTGATCGTGACCAACGTGATCGAGTGAGGGCTGAGTTCATGGCTTTTGCATGCTCCGGTAGTGTTGCTCAGAATCTTGATGCTCTTCGAGACAAGTATAGGGTAGATGGTCATAGTTGGTGGTATTTCCATGGGCAAGAATACATGCACATCCAACCAATTGCAATCAAAATCTTATCCCAAGTAAGTTTTATAGTTTGTAATTTTAATTTTAATTTATAATTTATATTAATTAATAATTTTGTTTAGTTAAATTTTGTAACTCTTAACTATTTAATTTGGTCTTGACTCTTAATAGGTTGCTAGTTCATCTTCATCAGAGAGGAATTGGAGCACATACTCCTTCATCCACTCAATAAAACGCAATAGGCTGCATTCAAAAAAGGCAGAGGACTTGGTGTATGTGCATTCAAACTTGCGCCTCCTTACACACAAGCAAACTTCCTACAAAGAAGGAGACACAAGGAGGTGGGATATTGAGCCAGAGCAGCTTGACTTGGATGCTTCCACAAGTCACTTAGCTGCACTTGATATTGATGATGAGTATGAGCCTGAAGCAGCTACTGATCGTGAGAGTGGTAGTGTCGGTGCTACTGCTACTGCTAGTGGCAGTGCTTGTGCGAGTGCCACGAATGCTATTTGTGGTTCTACGCAAAATGTAGCATCTAATAATGCTAGTTTGTTTGATAATGATGACCCATATGATTCAGATTGATCAATGATCAATAATGGCTGATTGTAAACGTTTGACATTTTATGTTTGAACTTTAATTTATAATTTTATATCATGACAATCGAGTAATCACTAATATTTTAATATTTGACTTAGTGACTATGAAAGTGGTGATGTATTTTTGCTATGTTATTAGACTATTAATATGGTGGTGTATTCTGAACTTAATTACTACTGCAAATATGTATATATTTCTGATTTTTATATGTTTTTGTATTGCCGTACCCAAGCCGTACCCAAATCCAAAATTTTTTTTTTGCCGAATCCTGTACCGGATTCGCGTACCATACCCGAATCCAAAAACGAATCGGTAACTTAGATTTATTATTCCAATATTTTTATAAAAAAATTTCAGATCAATTGTTCTTGAACTTCAGCTTAGCTGTGACTTTCTTGGAAAGCTGAATGACAAATCTCTAAGATCTAGAGGTTTCAAGCTCTTCCAATTTTTTCTTTTGCTTTGATTGTCCTCATTTCTATTTGGTGTTTGGAGTATGTTCTTTGCTAGATTAATTAGAAGTTACTGTATTTGTCATATGAGATAGAATTTTCTAATATTCAATTTCAAAATTTATTTATTCTTGCAATGATTGAAATTTCAATTCTTTGTTTCACATGCAAACATTCAAATTATAATAAAAAAGAACGCAACAAGATTGCCACATATATACAAGAAAATAAATTATCTGGGAGATTACAGTGAAAAATTATGATCCTCATGAATGATGATAAAAAGTTACTAGAAGAGGAATTACTTGATGTTTTTAGTAATATACATGGCCATTTTGCATATAGTACATAATGATACAAAATATAGTTTTGCTGAAGAACTCTTTACATCACTGTAACAGCCCCCTAAATGTATTTAGCCAACTAGTACATGTAGAGATAAAAATTGCAGTTCTGAGTTCACAAAATGGTGACTAATATGTTACATCTCTTATATCATTCTTTTATTTATTTTGGATTAATTAGTGAGGATTTAATATTGAGGCCCACAGCTCATATGAATCATCCGCCAAGAACCAACATGTCCACCACAGGACTTACAGTTCTCTACATTGTCCACAAAGATCCAACTTGTACACCACAGGAATACTGCTGCACCATGTGCACATGCGCTTAGATGCTACTTTGGGGATTTGAATCTAGATCTCCACAATGAGATCTCTATTGCTTAACCATTTGAGTTCATCCCCTGTGCCTTATATCTTTCTTTTATTAAACACATGTTTTTAGTCAATAGCTCAACCTAGACAAATACATGTTACTATAGTCTAATACTGTTGTCTACAATTCCCTGTTGGCAATATTGTCATTGATGTCAAAGGCATATGAACAAGATCATTATCCTTGAAGTATGAATGGAATTGTTAGGAGATTTGTTAGTTTTATGATCAGATTTAATGCACAGAAAATTAACTCAAAAATCAGATACAATAACACAGCAGATGCCCTGGGAAAACCCTCCTCTTGAGGGAGAAAAACCCAGCAACAATATATCACTTATATATTGAATCACAACAAGAATATCTCCTTTACAATGAGCCCAATAATGAGGCCAAGAATAGCATCACAATCAGATGCAAATACAGAAACTATGTGATGCAATCTGCTGATAATGATCTCAGCCTTACACACAAAAGTTGATCTGCACTTGATACAAACTCGCACTTGAGTAGACGAACTATGAATGGATATCAAATGAATGAAAACTGAATGATAAACAATGGAGTCCCATTGAGCATATATACACAATGAGTGGAACGGTCATGACTCTTCAAGACAAGTCGGCCTTCATCAAAAGTCGTGCCTCCTTCATAAAATCGCGCCACTTCAAAGTCGGCCTTGATAACAAGCATTAAACATCATTTAACAAGTGACATGTCACTTAACAAAATTGCTTTCATCAATTAAATATTATTTAATGCAAATCGTGCCTCAATGAATGGACATGCCTCTTCAGTGAATCGATGTCTCTATAAATTAAATAGCCCTAGGCTATTATTTAATTTATCATCATGAAGTAAAGGAGATCGGCTGGAAGTAATGACCGACGCTGCACATGAATATCAACAAGATTGTCATTGATGTCAAGTTAAAATAAGGAGACTGATTGTCACAAATGATATTTTGGAGACCTTATAAAGAATATGAACAGTTATAAGTATGCAGATCAAACAAGAGAAAGCAGCAATCAGATCTTATAAGTATGCAGATCAAACAAAAGAAAGCGGCAATCAGATCTTATAAGTATGCAGTTCTATGTATAAAATCTCAAGTTTTATACATATATATATGAGGACAAAAGTGTTACACTAGAAGACAAAAATGTGTCTTATAATTATGCAGATCAAACAAAAGAAAGCAGCAATCAGATCTTATAAGTATGCAGTTCTATGTATAAAATCTGAAGTTTTATACATATATATAAGAGGACAAAAGTGTTACACTAGAAGACAAAAATGTGTCTTATATAAAGTTTGAGGAAATAGCAGCGATTAGTATTAATAAAGGAAATCTAAAAAGCAGTTACCAAAAAGGTGCGATGGATTTATAAGGCAGCACTTATATTGATAGAAAAGGATCATATAAGACAAAACCACAAAAAGACAAAATAAGCATAAGACAAAAATGTTTTATTCGTGGCATAGAGTAAGTTGTTGGTAAATGACAAAAAGCAATGACTTTATGATATAAAGCATACCATTAAGAGGCAGTGATTACACTAAAAGAAGCACTTCCTTAAAAATAAAGATTAGTCAAACAAATATTAAGAAGGTGGCAATATATGAAATGGTGCGATCTTCCATTCAGAAATTAATAATGTTTAAAATCAGATTTTACTAAAGGGTGCGATCTATTCTAATTAGGCAACTTCAGATTTATGATTTAAAAATTAATTTATGCTAAAGGCGTATCCTTATATGAGATGCACGAGCTAAAATTTAGCATCAACAACTGGAATCATCCTTCCGACCATAGAAATAACGTTGATCGTTCGATTCAATTTTCCCCGCCGCTTAGAGTTATGCTTGATTTTCACCAGCGGGCTTCTGCACTCCGCTTGCCTTCAATGACTGGCCCACCAAAAAAGTACAAAGTGTGTGATAGATCTGTATTTAAGATGAGTAGAATCGGTGGGAAAATGAACCAAAAATTGGAATTTGGGGTCAATGAACAACTCAGTATAGTGTGGCCAGTAGCAAATAGTACCAAAACTTATTCCCATTCCCTCAATTGCGTCTTTGAATTGAATCCTCAAATGAGAAAGTCATCTGAGCAGCCGCCATGGTCAAACAATACTTACACTGCAGAAACATGCTCATCAAGATCAATAAAATGCTTTGGTTGGTGTAACAAGGAGAAACCCACATTTTATGAACTGGAATTCTAAATTAAACTATAAAAATAAATGAGAAGGGATACCAGTAAATAGGTAGCTCTGTGCATCTGGGTTTCAATTAGGAAGAAGGAAAAAAGCCTCTAAACTTGAAACTTGAGACTTTACCCTGAAAGCCAAGAGTCTCTTTGAGGCAGCCCCATAGTTCCTCCTCTACTCCCTCAGCAATTAGATGGCGGTCTGGGAAGGCAGCTAAGAACTTGTATCATGGAGATGATTAGACTGCGGCCAAAATAAACCCATCGCCCTCCGTATAATGCTGATGCGTCCTTGCTCAGGATCAGCTGCTTCCAAGGTAATCCATATGCCCTTGCTGCTCTGAAATTTTGAGGCCCTGCACTTCTCTTTATTTAGCTTCTGGAGTAGTTTAGCAAGCCAGGCCTGTGCTCAATGTCGTTGCCATACCTTCCTTTCCCTGCTCAGCTGAAAAGCATTTATCGCTAAGATGAATGTTAGGGTTGTAATTTGTTGAAGTTGCATATCGAATTTCCTAAGTGTCGTGTAGAGGCTAGGGCAGGATTAGAATAGTCAAGCAAGTGCCACGTATAAATTGGGAGTGTTGATTTACACAGGTGTAAATGAAGGAAAGCAGCAAATTTAATCATTATGAATGGTTTGATAAATAAAATGAGTTTGTATGCACTTAGTAATTACATGGCACAATCAACATAAAATCTCCCCAACGCCAGCCCTTAACGAAAGTATAATTTAATGTTGGTGGACTAACTCATTTAAATAAATGAAAAGCTAATGTATAGTGGATTTATTCAAGTGCTTAGTTAGCAATGGCTTCTCTTTAAAAAAAAAAATGAATTCCACTGCTATTGGTTTCCACTCCTCCAAACTCTTTCATGCTGGTATTACCCTTTCATTTTTCAGTTTGGCGAGCTGCAGCTGAAAAGCAAAAAAAAAGATAAGAGGTTTCAGCTAAGGTTTTAGAGAAGGTCTATTAAAATGAAAATTACGGCCAATATTCTAATAATGAGCATATTTAAGTTTAACATAATATTAATGGGTGGAAGAAATAAGTTGTTTAAGACAAACTGAAAACAATAAAACCTTTGAAATCTCTGTAATCATGCAGCCGATACTTAAAGCTATTAATTTTATTCATAATCTCATGGTTACATGTATAAATTCTTTACTAATATGGCATGGCTCAATAATGCTCAGCAAAGAAAAAGTCTTGATAAAATCCACGAAAGTTTAAAAGGAGGCCCAAACAAAAAATGTCACATTCATTAATCACAACTGTTTTTTAATCACACTGATTAATCCGTCTGACGCTGACGCCTCCAATCAATCTATGCCTATCTCTGTTGCACAATTTATCGAATATTGTGCAACTGCTAGTCTAAATAATCTTTTGAATCTACTTTAAAACAAGGGTTAAAAACTGCATAAGGTTGCTCAGCCAACACATGGAAAATGAGTCACGAAAAGGTTAATGATTTATATCTAGAGCATTCATTAAATGATATTTAAATGTTTTGAAAAAATTAGTGATTTTTAAAGTTTGTAATAATTTGATATTATATTTAGTAAATGAGTATATGGGTAATTAGATTTTTTTAATTAAAAGTTTAAGGATGTGAGGATATTTGTTCATTTAAATTTATTTAATTTATATTTAAATTAAACAAGTCACCATGTTACTTATGTAGTGGCTGTGAATTTTCTTATTTTGGTCTAGAACCTTATTTTTAAAATATAAAAAATTCCTTCCACATTCTTGGGGGCATAAATTCGTAGAACCCTAGAAAATAAATTCAACTGTGAAGTAATCATTGTTGTGTCATACTGTTTTAATTTCGTCATTTGTTTTTAAATGCGAATGGGGATGTATGTGTAATATTTGTTATTTTATTTTTTTAGAATTTATTATACTTACTATAAATAATTTAATTATACTTATTATTATATATTATACTTTTAAATAAAACTATTAATTACATAAAATGATTAAAATTTGTAATTAATAATAAATAATTTTATTATACTTATTATTATATATTATATTTTTAAATAAAACTATTAATTACATAAAATGATTAAAATTTATAATTAATAATTATTATAGTTTTATATAGTACAAAAAATAGATCACAATTTATCCTGATTGACTTTCCACACTTCTTCGGTGTACCCATTGCACACTAAGTGTCATGTCCCTTCTTGACATCTCTCGGAGGACGAGGATTGGCCTATCACCACGACCCTCGTGGGTGATTGATTGGATAGAGGGTCACCGGCTTAACCCGATTAGCGAGATTGATGGTGGTCTTTTCGTTAAGCTCGATCGGAGGCTTTTGCGAAATTGCTATTTTTAGCAGTTCTGGCGTAGTGTGGGGCCCCTGCTATTTTTACATATGGCTTGGCATCGGAATCACGAGTTTCGGCATCGGGAGACGAGGAGATAAAGGGAGAAATATTAATATTTAATTACATTGATTAAATATTAATTAATTAAGGATTATAATATAAAGTTATAATTTAAAATTATAACTTAAGTGATTTTGCCTTGAGGGGTGCGCCCATCATCAAAAGGGGCCAGTTTGGCAATTAATGATTATTATAAAATATTTCACGGAGACTATTGAAATATTAAAAGATTAAAATGTGAATATTTTATTAAAACCCTATTCTTGAGGAAATCGCACTTTTCAGCATAAAGTGGATTTTGCCTTGGGTTTTGAGCCATTATGTGATTATTGGATTTTGAGAACTGATCAAATTGATCTGAGCACAGACTTTAGGGTTTGAACTCGACTTCCTTGGGGAACGAGCCATCTCCAGCGGAAAGCAATTCAGAGAGTGTGAAATATCACTTGATCTATTGCCAGCAGAGGTTTTCTCACTCAGAGGAAATCACAGATCTTCAGAGAAATTAATATCTTCAGAGTTTTATTCAGTTGTTTGCATTCAGAGCATTTCATTCATTTAGGCGTCCATTATCAAGAGATCCAGAGGGTTTAGAAGGCGGCATATGTTTATTACTTTATGATTCATGCTGGAGCCGTACTTACCAGGCCGTACCATCTGATTTCTGGCCGTACCATCCAGTCTTGAGCCGTCTTTGGTTTGGAAGGAGAAACGCCTCTTTCCTTGGCTTCCTACATTCTCCAGTACAGGCGCATGCTACCTGGGCATCATCAGAGATCGTCCTTCAAAGGGAGAAGTGCATTTATTACCTCAGCCGTACCAATCTGTACTTCTGTAGCAGCAAATACCAGGTTCTTAAAATATTGAAAATTCATCATTTTATTCATTGCATGTATCTGGGTATTTTTGTAATCAGTAGAGAAGATCAAATAAAGTTACTGGCATCCATTTTCTACAGTTTCCAGAGTTATTTTATTTTTATTGAATTTATTTCAATTTATTGCAAAAATCGTACCTTTCATTTATTGCATCAAAACACAAAATTTGCAAAACCAAAACCTTGGAAAAGCGTAAAACTCAGCGTTGTCGGGGAAACTAGGGTTTCTACACTAAGGTGCAATTGCTAGTTTATGGAGTTGTACAATCTGTTATGAAATAGTACAAGATCAAAAATTAGTTTTCAAAGAGACATGTTGGTAGAATGAAGGGTTGTAATGTTTGGCAAACATATATATAGATGATTCAAATTCAGATTTAAAAAGAGTGTGTGAGTGTGGAGAACAAAGAAAATATAAAGGAAATATATTCAGATCTGATTATGAGTCACTGTGAAATAAAAGGAAAAATTCAATCATCACAAGAAGAATACATGAAGATTTAATAAGCTTATCTTATGCATATTTGTATGAAGAAAAAGAAGTGTAAAGGGTGTAGTATTAAGGATAAATCTTATGCACTAGCAGACTTGACAAAGTTTATTATATATATATATATATATATATAAACAAATCTGAGAAAGCATGGATTTATGAAGACATATCAATAAAGATCATGATGCACATATGAATGAATGTGAGATTTATGAGGTACAAAGGATAAATCATTCAAGGCAGATTTAAGGAGACTTATGAGGCAAATAATGAAGCATATTTGAGCAGACCTGTGAAGGATTTGCAAGAAGATTGAAGTAAACAAAATATATATATGAAGATCATCAAGAAAAAACAAATAAAAGTGAAGCAGACCTTGTATCTGATTTGAAGCAAAAGTTGAATCAGAATTTGGAACAGATCTGGTGCCTAATTTGTAGCAGGTTTTGAATCAGACATTGAGCACTCATAAGGCAGTATTAGATCAGATCTATGAAGAGAATATAAGAGGCAGATTTGTATGTGAAGGAAAGGTGAAGAGATTATCATATGCTGAATTATGTGAACATCATTCAATGAAAGATATATCAATCATGAAAAGGGAATCAAGGAGTAAGTAAATGAAGAAGATTGTAATGTCCATCATTCGTTGAAGAAGCAACATATTAAGGGTGGAATCTTGTTTTTTTGTGGAAGTTGGAGCTTCCTAAAGGAGAGATTGGTGTCTCTAGCCAAGTTGGTGCTTGGCAAGTGGGGGTTGGTGCCTCCAGTAGGTTGGTGCCTACAAATTGAGGGAGTTGGTGCTTCCTGTAGGTTGGTGCCTACAAAACAAGTTAAAGGTTGGTGCCTCTAGTAGGTTGGTGCCTACAATCATTGTAATTCACATAAATATATAAAGTACATTATTTGTACCGTGGTTTTCTCCCGCAAGGGTTTCCACGTAAATATCGGTGTTATTGTGTTCTTCTCATGTGCATAATTATTGATGTTGAGTGAATGGTGTTATTGTGATTGGTAATAGTTGTGTTATATTGATTCACTGCTCCCCTCCCACCCCTCCCCTCTCAATATAACTGTGTGCTCACCATTCCCCTCAAAAATGGTTCAGTGCTCATGCTTAAGATAACATTCTGACTCAGATGTAATTGAATGCCATCCTTTTCCCATTAAACCTTTTTTGTTGAAATTGGATCAAATCTATTTGAATATTCTTTCTAGTTAGAATCAAATTCTGTTCACAAGTATTGTCCAAAGTTCAAAACCTTAAAAGTCATCATTATTAGAAAATAGATCTGCAAACTTTGACAAAGGTAGGCTGCATTGAGGTTCTTGCAGCATACTATAACCTTTTACTGTCTGTTGGTGGATGCGTAAGTTTGTCAGTTAACCCGCTTGTGTATTATCTGTTGGCCTTGGGTTTGGATGCTTACATGGCCTGTAGTTTGTAAATTTTGAAGGTTTGGTGTTTGCAATTTGAAAAAATGTTTAAGGTGAGCCGAAAATAGTCCAGATAGCCAAATTCCATGCATAGACAGGTAATTGGGGCTTTGGGCTTTGGGAAAAAGTCTGATGCTTTGATAGTTTGCTTGTGGCTGATTTGGAATCTTGGGTTGTGCGAAACCCTTCAGTTTACTGATTGTGTCCATGGGGAGCTGACTTGAAATGTTGTACTGCAAATTCAGTAGGCCAGCTAGAGCACTTGTGGGACATCAGCCTTTGCAAAAAGTTCTGATGCATTGATTTTGTACTTTTGTGGTAAACTTGGAACCTCAGGCTGTGGGAAAACATTCAATACACTGTTTGTGTGCTTGGGGAGCTGACATGGAACCTTGTGCTGCAGCTGAAGTTCAGATGTCAGCTAGTGCATTTGAATGATCTGATGATAGTCTATGGTAGCTGCAAACAATTGGCCAACTTTAGAAAAATGAGAATAATACTACATTGCAGCCAGGGTGATGCTTCCTAATGGGCTTGAATATCCAAACTATTAACTCCTAGGGCTGGCTAGTGGGGCTGCTTGGGATTTAGGTTCTTAGGCTTGAAATCTTTTGCTTTCTCTCTGAAATGAGACTTTCAGTCACTTTCACTGCCTGATTGAATTTTTCCTAGGGTTCTTATGATTGGAAAATTTGTTTGGATGACTGAGATATCCTGGTTACTTCTGGCTTTTTGATGGAACATTTATTTTTGCTTCTTTTGACAATTTTCAAATTTCCCTTTCTAGTATAGTGAAGATGTTTTGCTAACAAGTATAAGAGAGGAAGCTTTAACAAAGCTGTGCATTTTTCGCAATGGGGACATCTCTGAGACTTGGGGGGATGTCCTCCCGCTGCCCTGCAACCAGCGCTACTGTCTCCAAAATGCCATCGAGATGTTGGGGATGCCGAGACGCCCAGGGGACTCCTAGGAGTCTCTTGACTGTCTTGGGGATGCCCAAGAGTCTCCTCCAACAAGACGGCCAAAAAAACAAATTAAAAAAAAACAATTTTTTTTAATCTCCGTGCCCAAGGTTCAACCCTAATGGCCTATGGGTATACCCAAACCCATCAAACTCTATAAAACTGCCTCCTATCCTCATTTTAATTCACAAAAACAAATCAACAAGAAGTTAATACTGTGAGTGTGAGAGTGAGAGCTGTAAGTGTAAGGTGAAAGAGTGAGAATGAAGAGCATGAGGGTTGAGGAGGAGCAAGAAGAGGAGTGACACTAAGTTAATGCTCACTTCAAAATTCAAATGCTTAAAACTAGTTTGCAAAAGTTTTATTTGTAATTCTTTCACTTACACTTCTTTTTATAACTACTTTTTCAAGTGCTATATGTATTTCCATCCTTTGTTTGGATTGATGTAAGAAGGGGGGGAATTACATCTTAATCTAGTATAATAAATATAGTTTAGATAATACATAAATAAGGGCTAGTTTATAATATATCAATAGTTAGTTAATATCGTAAGTAGGTTGGTTTGATTTGAGAAATGAAAGGCTTTATTAAGCCCAACAGATTGAAATGTAATGGCATCGCAACAAACTGAAAAATGAAAAAATCTGAATTCAACATAATATCCTTTGCATATGATTCATGGAGGATTTTTATATAGTTTTAGGCTCATCTATTTTCTAAAACCAATAAATTTCTTCATCATGGAAAACATCATTGAGCTGTGATGTAAGTTGCTATTTTTCTACCCAAAACCTTCATTGTATACCATTTTGCATATCTTGAGTTCGTATGCCCCCAAGCTAACTCTGAATGGATTTTTCTAACTAAAATGTCTGCACAATATTGGATATCCTATCCCCTTAATATATGTGAGCAGCTTCTTGTTTTACAAACCTATACATTTATTGTTGTGCTGCTGCCTTCTTAAACCCACAAACATTTAATTAGTGTGGAAATACCTTGATGTAGTAAATTGTAGCCATACATTCTCAAATTTGAATTTGCTTCTAGGCAGATGTGAATCCAATTGAACCTAGAGGCAAATCCAAATTTGCGACTGTATGGCTACAACTTACTACATCAAGGTATTTCCACACTAATTAAATATTTGTGGTTTAAAAAGACATCAGCATAACATCAAATTTGCAAAATAGTGTCAGATGAACAGCTACTACAAGAGAATGTACATGGTCGCAACTTCTAGATCATCAATAGCCAATCCTATATAACTACAAATCAATCTGTCGTTGTGGGATTGAGTTTGCTCCCTAATTTTGTTAAACCAGGTGACTTTCCCAAAGCAGGCTGTAAATCAAGTAAGTCATTTTCATAGTTCAAAAACTTGGACTTGGCAAAAACTCAGCAGAGCCAAATTAAAAAAATGCTTAATTCACAACTGAGCAAAATGCGGTAGCAAAATTTTGACATGCATGAATTTCTCCTACAGACATGACGGTACTTGTGAGTACTCAGCACATGTCAGTCTTTAAACTTGCTGGAAACTCAGTGAGTTAAGAAGTTGAGTTTCTTGTGCAGAAAATTAATCACAGGTACTTGGTGAATTTTAAACATATGGTCATAAGTTTTCAGTAAAGAGAATAGTTTAGCCTTGAATTCTCAATTGGTGAAAGGAAGAGCTATCCTTCTTGTTGTGAGATTATTATCTGCTGGTAAAATCTCCTCCAATGATTTTGATAATGCAATGTATTCTTCAGTTAGTGTATGCACACCAAGATGATGTTTTAGAGGTGATGTTTAGTAGAATATACGTGGAGACAACTCAAAGGGTTTATTTATTTCTATGGTCAGCCACGTAGTCATTATATATTTGTAAGGGACCATAGGAGTTTAAACTTACTGATCTTCCAAACCATTACTGTGCCAATGGAAAGTCTATTTGAACTGTTTGGTATGTATCTTACAGAAAACTATACTTGTTTCTTTGGCAGCAACATTTGTACCAATTACATTGTTGTCTCTTAAATCATTATGGTATATTTATTTTCTTTCTCTCTGTTTTGTGACTCCTAACTTCTAATCATAGGGAAGTTATCAGCTTGGACCGGTTTAAAGATACTGATTTGCTGAGCCTGAGTTTCAATGCTATGGATTAAGCAGCTTACAACTATTGTATGAACACGTCTGTTTTTGACAAGTATTGTATGAGGAATTATAAAATATATTGATTGACCATATTCCAACATTTAGCACACTGAATTCTCTTTCAATGTCATAATTATTAACTTGTACTCCAATAACCTGTTTCTATATTATATGAACTTTCTAACATTAATCACTATGATGTTTATCCATATTCCTTTGGTTTATCATGCATGGACCAGTCAGAAGTCACATGAACCTTGTTCTACTTCATTCTATTTTGTGCAGCTTAGGAAATAACTTTTGTATTTTATAAAGCAATAAAGCGTAGTGCATTGAACTGAACTTTGTTGGAATAATCAGTTCTGAGTTCTTATTTGTTTTCTATGTTCAAAAATCAAGTAATATTTGCAGTAAAATATTTTTACATTGGGTAATTTATTGACTTTGCATCTATTTTTAAACTTTGTGCAATTTTCTAATAAGCATCTATAATATAGTAATATGAATATCTGATGTTGAATGATCTGCTCCAAGTGCCATGCTGAAGTGGCACTGGCAGATAATTTAGGGATGATGACTCTAAACATGCATGTTTTTAACTGTATTTTACTGCTGCAGGTAGAGTTCCAAACACAAAGAGGCTCAATCTTGGAGCAGTGGGAGTTGAAGTTGATGAAATAGGAGCTGTGAAGGTTTGATCTCTCATTTTTTTTCCATGCTTCCAGCTTATGACATCTTTGAGGACTTGCATTTTCCTGTGGATGTATATTTTGACCATGCTCAGAGGCTCAGAGCAGTCAGAGTCATAATTAAATTAAATTTTGAGTTTCTACTTCTCATTTTTTAACTAATATTCAGGTTAATGAGTTCTCTCAAAGCACGGTGCCTAATATCTGGGCAGTTGGTGACGTAACAAATCGAGTCAACCTTACACCTGTGGCACTAATGGAGGGTACTTGTTTTGCTGTAAGTTCACAATTTGTAACCGGACGCTTTCCAATTAGATTACATTGTTTCATTCTTTTCTTTCTTGTATTCTGGAAGATACCTGTTATCCTGCCATGCTTTTTCTTTTCTGTGTGTATACTCATGACTAACTTGCTGTAATGGATAATTCCTGCAGAAAACTGTTTTTGGTGGACAGCCCACTAAGCCTGATTACAACCATGTTCCTTGTGCAGTTTTCTGGTAATTTACATCTTCAATCTACATCTGTATGTTGTGATGTAGGTGACTGTTTTTATATTGTAAATTTGTAACTTATCTAATTTGTTTATAATTTTCATGATTGTGATCAGTGGCTTTAAAGAATTTCTGTTCTTCCTAACATATTTTACATGTATTTGCCTGTTCTTCAGATTAGTAAAATTTTAAATAAAACTAGGCTGCAGCATTTGGATTAACATCTTGTTAGAAATTCCTTGTTAGCAAATGAATTTGTCAAAGGGACAAAATTACTTTTGCAACAATTATGTGAAGCAAAGTCCCACCTCTATTTGAAAGGGAGGCTCCTTTTATTCAAGATCTGTATGGAGAAAGAAAGATTTCTGCAATGTTTACAACTATACATTTCACATAAAGATTCAACATATTGAAGACTTTCTGTAATATGAAAGGGAAAAGATTACACTTCTTCAAGTAAAAGTAGAGCTTAGATTTGTGTGTAACATGTAAAAAGTTGTCACATGGGGGCATGTCTTCTCAAACACCCCTCCTGTGTCCCCCCAATTTTCCCACTACCACCTCCCATTTACCTCCATCCCCATCTATGTCGATGTTTTCAAAAGATGCAAATGGAGGGGGGTGTATCATGACCATCTTCACCACCTGCTCACCAAATTGGGGAAATTTCTCAGTGACACCTAATGTCTTGGGAATGTTTAGCTGTCCCTGGGTTGGCCGGGGATGTTTGCAATGTCCTTGATCATTCTGAGGATGGCTGGGGATGTCTTGAGATGTCCTTCACTGCCCTGAGAATGACCAAACATCCTGACAATGGCTTTTTTTTTGCAATTAAAAAAAAAATAGTTAGAGGTAGATGAGGCTTTGCTGATTTTTTCAAGATGAAATTGTGATTTTTCAGAAAATCACGATTTTCCCCAACTATTTCATGCCGAAGTTTGAAAAAAAATATTGACAATCTGATTCAGATCTGATCACAGACCTGTCAAAGTGCCAATACTTGTGATAAATCTCAAGATTTTCCAGATATTTTCTAATACGATTTCTACAGTTTTATGACATGGGAAGCAGCTTTTAGAAGTGCAAATGTTATTTTAAATTACCAAAAGATTATTTAAAGAGAAATATAATTTCGATTAGTGAAGCCATTTATTTACTTCGTATTAATTTTAAATTCAAATAGAGTGATATCTAAATTCAGTGGTATGTTTAAGGTTTCTGAACTTCCAAAGAGCCTGCTTGATGAAAAGGTGAATGCAAAGGAAATCATTTGGTTAAAGATATCAGTTAATTGTTCCATCATTTCCCTCTTCTACTCATTGAGGGATTTTTGGGACCAAGAGTTTGAACTTTAAACTTTGAAGGACTTCTCTTCGTTTGTCACGGTATATTGTTTCACTTTCAAGTGACAAAGAGGATGATTTGAAAGGTTGTTTTCTTGAGGATGTGCTTCTTGTAGTCCGACCTTGTATGATGGGGCATATAAACATGCAAGAAACTGTTATGACATCATTGATCATGATATAATTGGTAATATGGTGAACAACACTCTATAAGATAGGAAATTAAATGTGTAATAAAAGTAATAAATGAAATCAAAGGAATTGACCACAGTCGACTTATGATACTGCAATGTAAATGAAGCTTTATTGAAATTGAGGTTAATTTACAAGAACGTAGCAACCTTATGGAATAGATGTGAAGCTAAAACATTATGCTGTTTTTAAGTTTAGATGACAATTTCTTTTTGGCTATTCTAAAAATAAGAAAAGTGGGGCACTTTGCCTTGGAATGTAGTAAGCCTTCTGACATGTTTCTATAAGAAGCTGGAATAGTCTGTTGTGACATGAAATTCATATAGAAGCACTTCTTACTTTTGGCTGGCAATTCCTTTTTAGCTATTCTAAAAAGAGAAAAAAAGAGAATGAATTCTTTGGCCTTGGAATCTAAAAAGCCTTGTGATGTTTTTCCATAAGAAGTTGGAATAGCCTGTTTTGTGACATGAAACTCATTTAAAAATTAAAAGCAATATTTCAATTTGATAAAATTCAGTTTTTAAAAGATGTCTGTATTTTGCAAATTTCAAGTCATTTATAATGCTTTTTGAAGGTCAAATTTGTATAATGGAGATGCGCAGATTTTGTCATGTTGTATACATCCCAAGGTTTCTGATGATTTTGTATGGTTTATTTTGAGCTATAGTTTCAAAGTGTTGGCCCTGATAAGGTGACTTTCTAGTTTTTCAGCATTCAGTTAGCATATCGTCTTGAACTGCCATTTGGGTCAAATTTATTTTCTTTTCGAGGAAGCAAACTTTTGGCACATTTTAAAATCTGAGACATACAGGAATGCATAACCAGGTTGGAGAACTACTTAATATATTAGTCCTTATTCTTCACTGTGCTTTTCCCATGTTATGCCCATGGATGTTGTGTGATTTTTGTGTTCTGGAATATAGTCTATATCCATGTTGCCTCATTTATTTTTGGCCATAATGTGATTTGTTTTGGAACACATCCATATATCCATGCTTCTTCATTCCCTTCTAGCGTATTGCTTTATCCCTTCCAAGTTTCCAACTTATCTCCTGTCTCTTCTAAGTCAATGTATCTTCTCCATACACAAGCTTAGTCCATTTTGAAGCATTGATGTGATTCCCATGGTCAATGTGCTTAACCAATGTGATTCTTGTGGTCGATGTGGTGCATTTTAGAATGTATCTAATTTTAATGCTGCAATGTTTAGTTTTTACAGTTAAGTCAACATATGGCATGTTTTGGAATGCATCTATATATCCATGCTACCTCCTCCTTTAGCATATTGCTTTGTGCCTTCCAAGTCACCTCATCTTTCAAGTGTCAATATATCCTTTGCATACATGAGTTTACTCTGGAATTTTAGCTAGTAAAACATAAATACGATGTTTCCAACTTTGAGTGAACTGGGATATTATTGGCACAATGTGAACAACATTTATTTTAGGATTTCTGTGTCACTCAACATTTATATTGAAAATGAAAATAGTGCCGAGCAGAGAATCAGAAATGATTGTGTTACACACTTTTTTTTTCTGAATATTTTGTTCCTATCACAGAGTAAAAGTTTTCTTTTACATGCCATATATCTCAAGATTGTATTCATTATAGATGCAAAACTAACAGTCTACTCGCAAAACTCACAAATCAGAAGTGACAGCGAGTAACTTGCCAAAAAGCTTGCTGCCGATTTTTTCATAAACTTGCAATGTTTTTCTTGCAAGAACTAATTATGGCTCTACGATTTTTGCAAAAAAACACACCAAATTGGTATAAAATCATTTTCTCCACCCAAAGTTGAAAAGTTTTTGCGATTTTAGCATTTTTGGGATGCGATTGGGGATGACTATGGCAACTTAGGGCATGCAATTGAAAGCGATTTAGGGAACGTGAATGAAAGTGACTTAGGGCATGCAAATACAAAGGTTTTCTTTGTCTTTTATCTACTCAGCCCTTATAGATGAGTGTGACTCGAAAATCCGGAAATTTCATAGTTTAAAATTTTGAAGTTACATCCAATCTGTACATCAATGAATGATTGGAATTAGTATCATGGAATCACAGATATTGGATTGAATGCCAAACAAAAATAAAATCTTTTATTATGCAGGCTTCAAATTACTATAAAATTATCAATGATCATCATGAAAAAAAATTGCAATTTTGCTTTTGAAAAGCAATCTAGCTGACAACCACCAAAACTTTTTCTCACCTTAATTAATAAATTCCAAAGCTTTGCAGTTCGCCAAAACACTTAACAAATGCTGACTGAAAATTTTATGAGGCAAATTTTCACACAATGATCAAAAAATATATTTTACATTGATTTATTTCATTTTCTGTCAACATCTATTAAGTGTTTCTTGGAAATTTTACAAAATCAATCTAATATCTGTGATTTTGTGATTCAAAATAAAATAAAATAAAATAATATATGTGATTTAAGAAAAAAGAAAATCTATAGCAACTCTTGTGAGTACTCTACAAGTTTTGCAAGTACTTGGCGAGTTTCACAACTATGAGTTACACTATGTCTAGTGGAAAAAGAGTATGTGGGAAACTTGGCTCCTTTAAAAATAAAAATATATTAGTTATTACTCTTATTTTTTTGTTCGAATTGTAGTGTAAAGATGACATCATAAAATTGAAAGCACTATTGATCTTGTAATGTAGTACTCCACACATTTCCAAATAAACGTAGACTATAATAAGGAAATCTTTTATGCAACAATTTTTATTTTTTATTTTTTATGTTTAGGTTGTAGTGTTGCTAACTAGGGTATTATTGATTTTCTTATGTTGTCCCATTTTGCTAGGTTTCTTTTTTTGTTTTTTCTAAAAGTAATATGGTTTCCAAAAATAGAACTGGTGGCAAATCAAAGGATCCTTGTTGGAAACATGGGGCACTAGGTCTAGGAGGATAGGTTATTCGTATCCATTGCACTAAGAGTATGAACAAACATAAATTGACTCAAATATCAACTCCCATAGACCTCTTGCCAAAATGTTATGCCATGTATGGTAGCTACTTTGGAGGTTGTGAAAGAGGTGAAAGCACTCCTTGCAACGTATGACCAAAGGAAAGCAGGGAAAAAGAGAATAGCAGAGGCAATGGCAGTCCCAAACCCATTTTTTTAGTTCTACAAGGTCACAAAGAGATATAGAGGGCTCTTCTTCCATTAGGCCATGGATACGAGGATCGGGTAGTGTGGGCAACCATAGTTCTATATTTTTTGTTCCTCATAACATTCTTGGTGCACAACCTTCATCGAAAGGCACTATATGGAATAGAGAATTGCAACATGAGGAAGTTGGCATGTGCAAGATTTTGGTATTACAACAATATTTTGTTTAATATTGCTTCAAGTGCTTATTAGGAGCACTAGGTCAATGCATTGATTGTGGCAGGTAAGGGGTTCAAGGCCCCAAGTCCTCATGAGTTGAGTGGCTATTATTGTAGGATGAAGTAAAAAAACACACACCTACTAGTAGAACAAAAACAAAATTGAAAAAAGAAGGGCTGGACCATTTTATCTAACAGGAGGACAATTGGTAGGAATATGACACTCATCATTCTTTTAGTGGCTTCATGAGGGCAGATGGTCTTTTTAAAATTAGTTGATGCCTCCAATGAAATAAAAAATGCAAAGACCTTGTGCAACATGTTGGATGAGATAGTGATGGAGGTGGGAGAGGGAAATGTCCTTCAAATAGTGACCGACAATGCAACTGCCTATGTGGCAGTTGTGGACTTCTAGAGGTGTGGCACCCAACTTTTTTTTGTGTGCCAAATTTCTTTGACCTACTCAATTAGGACATAGGGAAACTAAGTTGGGTGAAGAATGTGGTTGAAGATGTAAGGAATATCACAAAGTACATCTACAACCACACATGGATCCTAAATCTTATGAGAGCACACTGATTGAAAGTATCTCGTGCAATTAGGAGTCACACATTTTGCCACTAATTTCCTCACCTTGTAGAGTATATTGTAGAGTATATTAGCTACAATGCCCAACCTTAAGCAGATGTTTGTGAGTGAAAGGTGGTTAGAGGGTCCTTGTTGTAGGAATCTTGAAGCAATGAGGGTCGTGAAGCCCGTTTTCGATGATAGATTTTCCAAAGTAATGGAGGTGATTATCAATGTAAATTTTCAAACTCCAATTTCAACTTTTTTTTATTTTTTAATAATTTTCTAATGTTTCAATTTGCTAATTTTGCAAAATTTTGATATTTAGGTGTCGAAATTGTTGGTTAGGGTTCTACTATTGGTGGATGGGGACAAAACCCCATGGGGTATCTATATGAAGCCATGGATAAGGCCAAAGAGGTAATTCAACATTTATATGGGTTGAAGAAGACCAAATATGAACCCATATAATGCATTATTGATTGGAGGTGGAACTAACAACTCCACCAACATATTCATGTTGTTGCCTACTATTTGAACCCAATGTTTTATTTCTCCCCTTCTTGCAAAGTAGATGTAGAGGTTATGCTTTGCCTCAACACATGAATTGAGAGATTGGTTGCTAATGACAACCTTCAAAACCTCATACTTGATGAGATACAAAGTTATAAGAAGGCGGAGAGAGCATTATTTACTTCAAAGTTTTGCTTTTGTAGGAGAGCCACTCTACAACTAGGTAAAAAAAATGCTTAATTTTAATTTACTATCTATTTTAACTTCTAAGTTTACTAAAATCCTTACTAAGATATAAATTACTAATGTTATCCTTACAAATTTGTGGTGGGAAGATTATCATGCCACAACACCTAATCTTCAAAAGCTTGCCATCCACATTTTATCCCGGCCTTGTAGTGCTTCTAGTTGTGAGTGCAATTGGAGTGTGTTTTAGGCCATTCACACAAAGAAGCATAAAGATTGACTCAACAATGCTTTAATGACCTTGTCTATGTGTGGTACAACCTTTGGTTGCATGGAAAGAAGGTACATGGGCAAGGTAGACATGATTCACTTGACCTTGATGACATTGATCCATATTCAAATTAGGTTGTTGAGCTTGAAGATATTTATGTTGATCCATTGTTAGCCAATGATAAGTTAGTTGATTTGGAGAGGGAGGCAACCAAATGGGAAGCAAATGTGGCAGCATATGAGGAGTTAGAAGGGGAGGTTGGTGAGTCATTAGGGTTAGGTTCCTCCCATACACAACTTGATCCTATCACTATGGATGAGGCACCCGTTGAGAATATTGCAGCTATACTATTCACTTCCACAACACCCACACAACAACAACATACTTTATTTTGAGTTTTAGTCATAGACAATTTATGATTTATAATTTTTATTGATATTGAAATTCGAAGTTCATATGTATTTAGAGGTTGAACTTGTTTTTTAGTCTATGATATTTATTAAACTCTAATTTTGATCTATGTATGATGGAAATCTATAATATGTTATACAAATTCAATAATGTGTGCTTTTGAAGAACATTTTAAAAATATTATGTATTTTTAAATGTTCGATAAATTTGCTAAGTTATTGCAAAGTATTTCCATGAGTTTTTGCCGAGTCCTGAGTTTTTAAAAGTTTTGGGCTTGCTGAGTAATTACCGAGTCCAAGTTCTTCAACTATGGTATTCATGTCCTAAATATGAGAAACAACTCAATTTGAGAAAGATATTTGGAGAATTCATCAAGACTACTATATTTTATATGCAACCAAAATATAAACATTGAGCTGAATTGAATTATCAAATTATTTTTGAGACTTCTATTAATTTTTTTTGCTATAATACAAACTATTTCAAAGGATTCTTCCCATAGTTTTTGGATTTGGATCTGCAGAGTTGTTAATTTTCTTTATCCTCAAATGCGATTTTCCACATCACAAAGATTACTATTTTGATTGTTTAACGATAAGATTCGCTGTCCCAGTTTACCTTCCATCATAAGTATTGCATGCATAATACTGACACAGAATACATTACTCTACAGATGCTATCTTATTTCTGTTATTTCACTCATGCTCATTTTCCTTTGACTTTTGACGGTATACATTTGTACCTGTTGATGCTCATTTTCCTTTGACTTTTGAGGGTATATATTTTGATCTACTGTCACTAAGTACCTTTATTAAGATGATGTTTTCATGGCTTACACAAGTGCACTTCTTTTTCGTTCAACTGATTGCAAGCCTGCTAAGCTCCCTCTTCTGACTTTACTTTATTGGTTTGTTTCTGCAGTATGCCTCCTCTCTCTGTGGTTGGCCTTACAGAGCAGCAAGCAATAGAGCAAGCTAAGAATGATATTGCGATCTTCACTTCAGCATTTACACCAATGAAAAATACCATTTCAGCGTAAGTTAAAGGATTGTTATATTTTGAGTAAAAATTTGATATATTTACTTTTATCTACCTAAGATCCAGTGATTTCTTTGCTACTGAATGGAATTTTAATAACATGCTTAAATGCAACATTTAAAAGGTGCAGATATCTTGTTGATTATAGTCCTTTTGCAACTTGATTAGTTTAAATCATAATGCAATTGACTGTCTATTGTTAAGTGATTTAGGTAGATTTTGATTACACTCATGAATGTAATTTTGTTTGGTTAATTGCTTAGTTGTTTCTTTCTAGGTCCTGAATTCTGAACTAGCTTCTTGCTTTCTATTAATCGGGCATTTAGGTTTCAATCTTATGAAATCTCCAGAATTAGCATATTCATTTCAATGTTTAAGTGACTTGGACGGTCATTTAGTATCCTTGATGACACAAATTACTTATATTTTTTAATTAAATTAAGAATTTCTAAAATGAGGTAGGTGATCAAGTGATAGCAATAATCTTTATTTTAACTCACGTTTCAATAAAAAAAACTTGATAAAAAATAAAACATTGTATGGATTAGTTTCCCCATAGGTTTCGAGTTTGTATATACTAGTTATTATTCATAAACATTTTCTCTGTTTATAATGGTTTTTATCCAATTCCTAGTTTTCCTAATTTTAATCTTTCAACTGCAGTAGGCAAGAAAAGACGATTATGAAGCTTATTGTTGATTGTGAGACAGACAAAGTCCTTGGAGCATCAATGTGTGGTCCTGATGCTCCTGAAATTATGCAGGTACGTTACATGGATTTTTTTTTGCAGGTGTTAGTTCAGTGCTTCCTTATTTCTCTCAAAAAGGATTCCCGTTGTAGGAATTGTGGTTCCTCATTTTTAAATTTTTATATCTTAGATAGCGATGTTGAACAACTGCATAAAACTCCTACATTTTTCTATAGTAATGTTCTATATTTACTAAGTGATTAAGGATAGTTGTATGGTGAAATTCTATCTTGAGGTTGAAGTTACTATAATAACTGATTTCGTTCTGGGTTCAATTCACAACAATTACCAACTTGATTAACCATTGTTGTGGCAATGGCTCCATGCCACCACTCGAAAGCTTATACTAAAAAGTGGTAAGGTTTCGATGTCAGGGTCATACATCATAGGTACAATAGTAACTAGATATGCACATCACAAGTACAACAATGCCTAGCTTAAGTGTACATAACATCTATCTAGTGTGAACGATCACACATACATCACATGTTTACATAGAGAAGAGTTGAAACCATGGAAGTGGATGCAACCTACTATATGCATCATCCCACTACCTAGTTTACTAACACATAAGCGCATAAGTAGATCTCATATGGAAAAGGAATGTCAGTGCATTTGATACTACAGTCGGTCCCATCCTTTTCCCAATCCACTGCCATCTATGATGACAATGAAACATCCATTACTACTTGATGTCATCATTGGCAAGGGAACTAGTATAACAATGTGCACAATGTTGAGGCCATTTACATAAGTACACAGTGAGTAACTAACAGATACACAATGAGTGACTAATAACCATCCTTTTAGTGCATCCTAATTAGAAAAAAATATCAATGCATGCCATACTACACCATAGGTTCCATCCTTTTCCTCTGCCTTCTGCACCGATCGTGATGATGGCAAGCATCCAATACTACTTATGATCATCACCAAATAAGGAGTAACAAACACATCACACAAGGCCCTTAATAAGATTCCCACAACACATTGAGCCATTGAGTCAGTGGACTCTAATGTCTGTTGTGCCTAGGCCATTGCCAACAAGTTTGTCCACCCAGGAAGGAGTAGCATTTAACATATACCACCTAGTGGTCTTTATGATATTGTCAACTGACCCCTTCACAATATGGGTAGCACTTGGCATCGATCACCTTCATGTTATACGTGACTGCTTGGTAACCCTCTTGATCCAACAGTCGACTTCGGTTCCCATTACCTACACGATAGGGTAACAATCAACTCAATTGCTCTAGTATCACACCTAGGAGAGCCCCTGACAATCGTTCAACTGCATGGTATAAGTGAATGTCGGTTAGTCCATAAGATACAATATTAGCTCTAGGCGTTCGTCTTTGGTGCAATCCAATGACAACTTGCTACTGCTTCAATATTAAACTCGATTATGGCATGTGGGGGCTTATAGCTATGTACATATAATCTACACGTCACAAGGGTTCACAAATTTTGGTCAAGTGGACCTAAATTTGTATATCTCAATCAAGTGATTTAAGAGCCTATACATAAGAGTCCTATAGGTCTAGAGTTGAATCCTACATCACATAAGAATCACATTGAACCCACATGAGTTGGCCTCTACTCTACACATATACATAAAGAAATACTGATTTGTAAAGTAATCAAACCCACTCACCTCATTCAAATTGTTAACTAGGTCACACTATTCAAAAATATTTTCTTTATTAAAAAGATGCAAGGGTAAAATATCCAACCTTAATAATACTTATGGGTTTTGCCTACAGATGACATGCAATATTAAGGAATATCATTCCAAGCTCAACCCAAAATTAGGCACATAACTACAAGTGGACCATCTGTAGCCAATAAGAATACCCTTGTTTCAACTCCTTAGATCCTATTAGTTTAATTTTACATCATTATTAGATACAAGTCATCAAGTTTCCTTAACTCATTCATAACCATCTAATACAAATTTCAGCCTCAAACTGAAGCCTACTAAAGAGGGAAGTTCAAATAAGTTTAGGAATAACCCCAAACCTTGAAGTTATCCCCTAAACCCTCCCCTATGGACTTGAGGTTATAGGGGGCATCATTTGCCCAAGGACTGCCTATATACCCACTTCCAAATAGGATCAAAGTCACATGTAATTATCCTAGGATTTCAACTATTAGAATGAGAAATTTCTCTTCCGGGGTTGTGACAACCTAGACAAAGACTAGGCACAACCATTTGTCATCCACATCTACAAGGCATAGCCCTCTAGGATTCCCAACCTTGACATAGAGTTTCCCTAAAGAAACTAGGGACTAGCTTAAATAAGGAAGATCATGAAGATGATGAAAAATGTAATTATATATATGATTTTACTTAATTGAATTAGTTCAATGTACTAATATGGTCATTACTAGGAACAAGGTTCCCAAACTACCTTTATATACATAGTCCCAATTATCAACCATCATTACACATGGTTGAGCATCACAATATCCCCCATATTAATAAACACCTAAGACATTGGTCTTTTATAAGGATAGATGGTTAGACTGGAATCTATACATAGAATTTATACATAACAACCTTATCAACATAAAATAAATCTAATCATATCCAAGTAGAGGACAACAATAGTCAAAATAACTTCACTAGGAAATATTTGTGCAATGACTTGATATGGCTTTAGGTATTGTCCTATGATAATATGATTCAATGATATCAATTATCATATTTAGATTATAGTATGACATCATCCATAATCAAAAACACAACATGCAACAATAATGCCACATAAAACCTATCTAATGCTTCAGAAGGCTTACAACAATAATTATAAGCTTGCATTTAGCATGAAGAATTCTCGAGTCATAACCAAACAGTTGACAACATTATATCCATTGGATAATCAGATGAAGATATAATAAAGATATACTCCCAAATATAGTAATAATATTCCTAACCTTTTGATTCCAATTGTCAAATGGTTCCACATAAAATTCTTGGTCTAAATAGTTTCTACACATTGCCATCTCAAATAAACATGCAATGATATCCCTTACTAACTAAGGTGACTTAAATCATGTGCTATGTATGTTGATATATGTTGTCACTTAGTGCCCCCCTTTGCATTCTCCCATTGATTATAACCGATCTAAGAGATTCAAGTGGGTTCACCATTTCAAAATATGCCCTTGGTGTTTGTAGTTTTCCCTCCCAACACCTTAGTCGTTTCTCCAAGTCAAAATCCAAAAATTTGGCTAAGTTAAAAGTGGCCGGAGCTTTGACAGGTTCTTGGAAATTCGTTAGACCACAACTGGGAACCAGAAACTAAGGTTCCTATTCCTAGTTCCTCCTCTTCCTCCGACCTATGAGTCTTGTGCCTTAGCCATTATCCATCAAGCCCTTGTCAATGATTTCACGTGGTCCTCAAACAGGTCATAAGTGCTGACAGCTTCCATCCAAACAGAGAAAAGAAATGACACCAAAGGAAGTTATCGAAGGTTCCTACTCCATTAGGAACTCATTTTTATGCTTGTTTGAGCTTTCAAGCTTATCAAGAACTCCTCTGTCGAAGGTTCCTTGCTCTTTGAGGAACTCTTCTTGTGAAAGGTTCCTGGCCTATCGAGAACCCTTTTTATACAAGACTATTGGTGATTTTATAGGTATAGGGCACTCAGGTGGTGCCAAGAACCAAGGGGACCTCCAATAGGTTCTTGGTTCCTTTTCTTTTTCCAATGCTCCAAAGAGAAAAGAAGAGGTCAAGTGTCTCGTGGGTTCTAGGAACCCGTGGAACCTTTGACAAGTTCTTGGTTCTCATGGAACCTCCAACAAGTTCCTCCCCAGGCCTCGACAACTAATGTGAAAGGCAGGAGGAAGAGAAGACAAAACAAAGAGTGTGAAGGGAAAAAGGAAAGAGGAACCAAGGACAAAGAGGAATTAGAGAAAGGAAAAGATAAGTGGTTGGAGGGTTCATAGGTTCTATGGAACCCCTGACAAGTTTTGAGTTTGCAATGAGGTGGAATTCTCCAACAGAGAGATAAAAAAAGGAAAGAGGAACCAAGGACAAAGAAGACATAAGAAAGAAAGAAAAATAGTCAGAGCTTACAGTGGTTCTAGGAACCTTGTTGGATCTTGATTGAGAACTAGGAACCAAAGGTTCCAGTTCTATTTGCTTGCTTCCCCATCGATAAGTTCTTGATGCTCGTTTATTTGTGGATGCTGATTGCTACGAGTAAATAGAGGATGACGCTAGGGTTGTCTTTCCTCGCCCACCTCCTCTACAACACCATTAAGGCCCTCAACTACAAATTTTTGAGCTATGGAGCCTTGTAAGGATTTTTAATTGCATTTTGGCATGGATTCAAATGGAGGAGTTGGCACCCACATCTTGTTTGTGAATTGCAGATCTTCATTTTGTCAGAAGCCCATTATTCGACAATGATTTGCAATGGAGTTTGTGGGCGCTTCTAAGAGTTCATCAATGTTAAAGTACACGTTCTTGTCCCTACTACTTCTGACCATCTTATCACTTGAATTCTAAGAGAATATATAGGTTGTTAAGCCTCATTTTTATTTTTTCTCAAGTAGAATATGTTCCTTGGCATTTTTTTGGAACTATAAATAGGTCCTAGCCTCTGAATCAATAAAATTATCTTCTTTTTTTAAAAAAAAATAAAAAATTTACCTTTTCTCAATTATTGTACGTTGAGTAATTTCCTCTTACCTTCATATGTGAATGATTTTATTGCTTTTTGCACATGTATGTTGTGTATAAAGGTTTTGTTGGAATTAGTTGTGGATTTCATCCCTTTTGGTATTTGGTAAATCCCTTACCTCCATAACTACCTGTAGAAGTTGTTAAATGGAGACCTGTGTGAGTTTAGGTGATTTTGTTGGTCCTCTGTGTTGGCATGGGCAGGAGGGAACTCATTTAAATCTAAGTGCATCACCACCCTTTCCCTTTTTATGCATTCCTTTTCCCCCTTTTCCCTAGAAAATCAGTAGAATAGGATTAGATCTTGGCTTTAATTTGTGTTGAGTTGGATCAACACCTTGCTTCTAGATTGAGAGAGGAACCAACCCTCATTGGAGGTCTGATCTCATTTGCAAGGTCCCACGCCTTGAGATTATTCCCATTGTCATTGGAATGTTGAACTACTTCAAGCAAGGTCCAATTTCGTGTGACAACAATATCTTACATAGTTTATGTCCAATTAATATGAGATAGATCAAGAATTTCCCATAAGGTCCCAACCTATAAACAAAATTTTCACATCTCAATGAATTGCCTAAGTAGTAAAATATTCAAGAGGTAGCATGAGACTAGGTAAATTCAAAATAGATTGTCAATGAGCCTAACTGATGTAGCCAAGGAAGGGAACACAAGTATTGCGTCCTTTTCTTAAGTACCTAACCACAAATTAGTTGTACAAATTTATTCAACAATTAATATTATGGTAATGAAACAATACAAGTTATAGACCCTTCCTTTGAATTTACCCAAGCATTTCCTTATAAATATCATTTTTTATTTGAGACTTTATCTATGGTTCTAAAGCATACATTCATAAAAGTATTGGATATGTGTATACCTTGCCGTCTTACCATATCTATTGGCTCATTCTATGATAGGGTTTCTTCTTCCTTACTAGAAATATAGATCTCAAGGAAACAATTCCCTAGCCATAATATATGGCTATCTCTAGGATAGTTGGAATGAGTTTTCCACAATCCATGAGATTGATTGTAAGCTTTTGGATTCAACTGTGATGTTTTTTTCTTTTGTTGTTCTCTTATCCTTTAATTCAGTTAATTGATCTTCTCTTTATTTGTTCTATTTTTTGTGTTTTTAGTTTATTTTTGTTATGTATCCCCTTTAATTTTGCTATATTTATATATTATGTATGTATGTATGTGTGTGGTTTTACTTACGTTATGTTTATATATTTATATTTTTGTGCTTAGGTTTTTATTTATATTCCTTTCTATCTATTTATGTTTTTTAATGTTGTTCTCTTTTATTTGTTCACTTGTTTCTTCTTTTTTCACCATTGTCTTTGGGTTTTGCTCTTTGATTTAGTTTTTGTTCCTCTTGTTCTATTTTTTGTGTTACATATATATCTATATCCTTTCATTCGTTTAATTGATGTTTTCATTGGCAAGTTGTTCTTTATATTTATATTTATATATATATGTGTGTGTTCGGGGTCTTTAGTTTTATTTTTTTATGTTTATATTTAGATACTTGTGTTTTTAGTTTTATATTTATGTTTATATTCATTTATACCCTATAGTATATATATATATATATAATTCATTTATTGTTGTTTTTCGTTGTTTTGTTGTTCCTTTATACTTTAATTTAATTGATGTATTTTTTATTTGTTGTTCTAATTTTTGTGTTAGTTTATATTCACATTTATTTATACCTTTTAATTCATTTATTTGTTGTAATTATTTGCTTAGTTTTTTCTTTGCCTTTGTTCTTGTGCCTTTTTTGCTTTTGTTCTTTAAGTTCATTTTTTTTAATTTATTTTTCATTTGTTTATTTCTTCTTGTTTGTATTTTCTTTTATTTTTTCCATTCTTATTTAGGTTCTTGTACTTTTCCTTTTAATTGCTTTTTCTATTTGTTTACTTATTTGTCTCTTGTTGTTCCTTTTCAATTTCTTTAATTTAATTATGGTCTTCTTAACTTGTTCTTTTATCCTTGCTTTATCTCTTTTTTGTTTTTTTGTTTGGTTTCTAATTTCTGTTGCTTATCTTATCTTACTATTTCCTTAGTTTCTTTCATTTCTTTTTTATCTTTATTTATTTTCCTAATGTTTATTTTTTCACCTTTTTTGCTTATTAATTTTTCCTTTATTCTTTATTCTTTTTTCTTTTTACTTCTCCCTCACCCCACCTTCCCTACCCTTTATTAGGCTCTATCTTCACTGATTTCTTTCTATTGTTCCTCTTCCTGATGATGGATCGCTGAGTGTGATCCGAAACGTTGACACAAAAACATACACAGTTGAATCCAAAAGCTTACAATCTATCTCTAGGATATCTAGGACAAGGTTCATCACTAAGATTAAGGAGTAAAATGTGGTGTTATGAACACAAAAGCAATTACAATTTCCTGCACACAAATTTATAATTTAACCGTAAACATGATTTGAGAAGTCCATTCCTAAGAACATAATATTCTACCTTCAAGATTCTACAATCAAGTCACTATACAACAATGCTCTGAGAAATTTTTAATTTACATGGTGCCAGAACTGTTTGATAAAATGCCTCAAAGAAAAGAGGTCTCACAGAACACCTTGTTTGCATAGTATGCACAGAATGGTTTTCTGCAAGGGCCTCAAAAGCTTTTATAAAAATGCAACTAGCGGGTGCAAGCCTATACACCTCCGAAATATCAACAACCTTACTTATAATAATAATTATGAGAAAGTCTCAAACTAGGTTGGTTACCTTCAGCCAAGTAGATAATTCAGAATTAGATATATTTCAAAAAGGAAATATGGAGGAGTGTACTTACCTTTACAGATGACGTTGGAAACATTGCTGATTGAGGCACTGGAATATGCTGTTGCCTCTCCTTTTTCCTTTGATCAGCATCCATAGCCCCTGCTACATCTTCACTCCCACCCTCTTGCTTTGATGGATGACCATAACCTGTTCATAAGCTCGTTTTTGACGCAGGCAAGGAAGGATGCAATCAACAGTTGTAGAGTTTGGCAACGGGGAGAAGCCAGGAACAAACTTGCCACTTTTTACTCTCATAAATTCCTCCATAGTGGGATCATTTATGCAACCAATAGATGAACAACTTCCTCATGTTTGTGGGCACACAAATATAGTATGACTGCTTAATAGAATGTTAGATTGCAGAAGCTTTAGACAATAGCTAGCCATAGATGTAACAGCACAGAGAAAGCCACTCCCTATGCCAGTTAAACTTGTGCCTTATCCTAATTCATAGTACCATACTGAATCCTGGCCGTGTCCCTTCTTCCTGTTCTTCTCTCTGCATATATGTCTGCCAGGGCCATCATAGTCTCTTCCTCTTTTCTCTGGATCCCTTTTTGTAATCTGAAGACCTCATAAATGAGGACAGGGTGACATCATCTTGTCCTCTTGATGCCTGTCTTACCTACTTAATGGCTGTGAATGCAGGCCATACCAACCTACCAGCATAATTAATGCCAAGAGAGGGATGCCTTGTCTCTAATTAATTCCTTTCATGTGTACTTCCTCAACCCCTCTCTTGGCCATCCACAGGGATATGACAGTTTCACCATCTTTTTATGTTGAACCACCATGTTATAGCTGTTTTATTCTTTTCTTGTAATGTTCTATATTTATTAGCTGTTTAGATATCATATTCATTTTGTAGCTTAATTTATTTAAACAATTTTTTTTTGAAAATTTTGGTTCTTTACAAGAACTAGCTATTGTTCTTAGTATAAATTTATGAAAGGCATGTTGGAGAATGCAATTACTTAATTCCCGATAATGGTTTGGGATAGAGCATTTTATGAAACAAGTTCCCCTAAAACAGCCGCAATCAAATACACATAAACGCCAATGCTTACTTCTTAGAAAGGGAATTTAGGGATGTGCAATTTTGCTGTTTACATGTGCAAGTATTGCTTTATAATTGGTATTGCAACAAATAAATTAATACACTATTATGTTAAAAATTACTTTATGTGGAAGATAAATTAGTTACATTAAAACAACCGTGTCCATTTTTTATTATAAATTAAATACTAAACAAAATATTTTAGTGTGTTTCTTGTAGTTACTGATATTCAATAGTTGTAAAAACATTTATAACCTACCTAATTTGTTGGATTCTTCTCCTAGACTGAGAAACTAATTAATGATTGGTAAATTCTTTTCTTTTATACGCAATGTTTGTGCTTTAATAAAGCTGTATATGAATATGAAACATCTAAGTTATAGTCTACTTTCGCTGTTTATAAATAAATAGCTGACTCTGACTAAAATACAAGCTTCTGAGAGAGTAAATAACAATTAGTGGTACGGACATTGTCTAATTGTTATATATCAACTTCTATTAGATGCTTCTTTCTTAATATTAACATGACTAATACTGCTGAAGTTCTTGGGAGATTATTTTTATACAGTTAACTGATAAAAACAGGCAAAAAACGTAAGCATGTTTCTTAGTTAATAATTATTTATTATTGAGTGGAGCTGTAGTTGAATATCCTTGTTCGACTATTGATGTTTACAGGGAATTGCTGTGGCTTTGAAAAGTGGGGCTACAAAGGCACAATTTGATTCTACCGTAAGTTGGCATAATCTGGCTGATATAGAGTTATATTTCAGATGTTCCGATCAAGAAACCAAGTGAAACCAATCTGACATAATGAAAGGAATTGTGTTAAGAGATGTAATGGGAATGGCTTATATCTAGGCTATGTTTTTGGTCATCCGTGAGTTTCGGGAAGCATTCTGACTCGGTCATTTTATGTTTTCGCTGTGTGCTTCAGGTTGGCATCCATCCCTCGGCTGCAGAAGAATTTGTTACAATGCGCACTGCTACCAGGCGGATTTCTGCTGGTACTCCAGTAAAGAAAGACTATCAAATATCATAATAGATGACAGTCCATAATTTTTTTTCATCCTCCTATTGTTATAGATTAGTGATTATAATGAGATAGGATGCACTAGTTCCAGTTACAGTCATGCTATGTCATGCCTACAATCATGATGTTGACTAAAGCATTGTGGAGAAGGCAGAAACGTTTGCCTATTCTTTCTCATGACTAAGCCTCGAATATTATTATTTTTCTGTTTATTGAATAGTGTATTTTTGTCTTCACATGCTCAATGATAAAGGCCGGACAAACAAACCTTAATACATGTTTGTAATTGGTTATAAAATAGTTCTTAGTTGCCATACCTAGCATGGGGTATGGATGTATAGCAAAGTACTCTCCGTGGAGAAATTATATTCCCTCCTTTTACAGCCCATCTTTGTGGGCCTGGACTATGTGTTCACTGTATTTCTCTTTTCTTCATTCCAGTATTGTCAGGAAAATCAATTGTTATGAAGATAAATGGTTGTAATGATTTGTTTCGTTTCGTGTGGGAAACTGAGGTCTTCTTTTTATTATCATTCATTTTTTTATTGAAGCTTAGTATCTATATGGTGATTTTATGTTAAAAAAACACTTAATTCATTTGAGCTACTTTGTGGAGAATGCCAAAAATACAAGCAAATGATCATATGCATATAGAATATAGTACTAATCAATTGAATTAATCTATGATATACTATAAGAGTATCACAGTCCCCTCCTCGCACCAACGTCACTGAAAGGTCTTAAAGACTTAAATGCTGGTCTGAGAACAAAAATATGGAGACATTTGTGAAATTCATGTTAGACTATTGATTTTTAGCTGAAACAATTTTTTGGATTTCCCTTCTACAGGAAAGAAGAGAGCAGAGAATAAGAAATCGTTGATCCAAGGCAAAATGTAGCCCATGTAAGGTAAAAGACGAGGTTTTGCTTTCTATGCCTTGCAAGTAATGATAATGTAGGTGTCTCTTGGTATTTTCTAGAATTATTAATTCTTTAATTTATTTTTACTCTAATTTAAATTGTTTAATAGGATTTGCCAAAAGGATTTAATTATTTGAAGAGCTAGTTTATAGATTTAATATTTCAGTTGCTATTTGTATCTTTTAATAATGAGAAAAAAATATTTATTACTTTTTACATTTCAGTTTATTTAATAGTATATTTTAAACAAATAATTCTTTGTTTTTTAAATAAGAAAAATATATTTAAAAAAAGACAATACTTAAAGGTTAATAAAAAAAGGATTGATTCTTAGTAATTGAGTTAGATCTATGAAATTAAAGTTAAATGCACATTATTATATAGTGGTGGTCTATATTGGTATGGATATTCCATTGCATAAATCACCAACATAAATCTTGCATTCATTAATTTTTTGTTCACTAGTTCTATGCATCATGTAAACAACATAGAAGGTTCACATGAATTGAGAGGCATGTTTATGTTTATCCATATCCACTCATGTCTTAATTGAAATAGTTGAAATAATATAACATGGAGCAAGTAAATGAGATCAAGAACACAAATAAAACATAATAGAAGAAATTTATCATAAGAAACCCAATGTTGGAAAAACACAAACAAAAGAAACCACTATTACAATTAGTTTGTATGACCATACTTATATTGAGTGCCTCTTTGACATTGTTTTGCACTTAATTTAGTGAACTCCAATGAGTACATACTATCTCACAATCTCAAAAAACACAATAGTGAGCTTTTAGACATAAACCCTTTCCGAGAGAGAGAGAGAGAGAGAGAGAGAGAGCCCAACATGATCCCTGCAAACATAAACCCTTTCCAAGAAACACTCCCATTTATTCCTCACTTCTAATATCATACCTCAACAAATTGCCACCATCGTCCCACAATCAATTATACCCACAAATTCAATGCAAGTATCGTTACCTCCCACACACACACAAGCTCCAACATACACCTTGCAAATAAACAATCCATATTGCCCCCACTTCAATGATTAATCCACAAACATCACCACAACCATCTCACATCTCACAAACACCTTCACCCAATTTGCAAACACATACACCATTCAAAATCAAAACACTATCACCAATCAATTATATCAACATAACATTCCATTCAACAACTCTAACATCCCCGCCCCGATGACAAATACACAAGCACCTCCACATACACCCCATATATCTCAACCACTTACATTTAACATTCGTACCTACATTCCTAACAATTAGAACATCATCCACAAAAATTACAACTCCATATCGCAATCTCCACATGCTATCACTTCAAATCTTAACATCATCACTCCAAGTCAAAACATAAATCCAATTAGCCAAAACATCCATCAACATAACCCACCTCAAAACACCATGACTTCTAAACAACAAATCATCCCACAAAACTATATCAAAACCACAACATAAACCCATCTAACCAAAACATCCATCAACATAACCCAACTCAAACCTATTAGGTTTAGGTGTCATTCACCTTGTAAATCCTATGTCATATTGCATGGTTCTAACATCCTTGGAAAGTGTCCCTAGGCATTTAGAGTGAATTGAAAAATAATTTTGTAATATTAATTCTCACCATCATTTGTAATATACTCATAAGGGGTGATGGGTCCACTAGCAGTGGTAAAGGTGAGTTGTGGACATAAAATATTTAATATTGTTTTGCCCACATGTGGATGCCTAAAATGGGATAATAAAAGATAAGGAAAAGGACAAATGAATGACTTTTGGGATTCTCTAAGTGGGAGCTTGGAATACAAGTGTCTCTTGGTATTACATCCTTTATTACATTTAATGTAATGTTTATCTCTCATGTTTGGGTGCCCAAGTTGGAGGAAAAGTATTGAAGCCAAAATTGGTGTCCTTTCACATTCCAAGGAGGTAATCCAAAGGTTAGGGAGATCTGGAATGAAGCATAATCTTTGGGAGCTTTGTATGGGGCTTAAGATGTCTTCACAAGACTATAAATTCAGCATCTTGGATGTAGAAAATATGAGCCACAGTTGGATGTATAGTTTCATTGCAAGTACATGGATAGGTTGAGGCATAAGGAGGTTGTTCACAGGTGCACAGGTGCTGCCACAATGGAGGCAAAGAGGAGAATGGAAGTGATTGTATTGTAATCTCATTTGTTTGAAGTTAATACATACGTGGCCTCTTTTCTTTGTGGAGTTTTTATTTCGCAAGGGTTTCTCCATGTAAATCTTGTGTTATGTGATGCTAATTTGTGCCTCATTGTTGCTATCTTATGGTGATGTTATTCTTTATATATTGTTATTATAAGTTCACATAAGGTGGTGTAATTAAGCATGATATGTTGGTTGATTTTTAGCATCATTAAGAAGATGGATCTAATCATGGTAATTCCAAATTAGGGCAACTTAATTTTTAGATTTACATATGTTTTAGTTCTTCATGTTGTTGTAATCTAATCCTTGTATGTCATCCATTGAAATCATATTTGGATAGAGATTGAATTTCCAACAATTGGTATTGAACCTGTCTATTTCTCATCAAAACCATCATAAACTTTCAACAACAATTTGTCACATCAAACCCCTTTGCTAACTCCAACATACCCACTCACACCTACATTCCACAAAACTATTCACACATTCACTAAAATAACCCATCACCAAATTTTCCCCAAGGTCAATCATCAACACATCCCATATCGAGCTATAACCCCATCAACATACCCGCTATCACATACCTGAATCATTTGGCTCTACAAATCGAAGATTTACAACAACAAAATTCAAACATCCAAATAGGACTGATGAAGACCTACATGCTAGAGGACATATGCCCTTATCCCTTTGATAGGACAATACCCATGCTACACTTTTCTCATAATTTTGAGATGCCTAAATTTGACAAATACAAAGGAAAGGGAGATCCTCATGAACACATTAGAGAATTTTATGTGGCTTGCTTAGCAGTGGTTTATAATGATACTTATGTGCCTCTTTCTACAAATCTTAAGAGGACAAGCAATGGAATTGTTTTCTCGACTCCCATCTGACATTATAACTTTCAACAAACTAGTAGAGAAATTTATTTCACATTTCTCATATAACATATAACATGAAGTCTCCATGACAGATCTATGCACTACGAAACAAAACAATGGAGAAAATTTTGCCTCCTTATAGAGATGGAGAAGCTTAGCCAATAAATGTCCATGCCATATACCCAAGAAACAATTAGTCCAAATATTTATCCAAAATATGAATACGAAGATAGGATTTCACCTAAAAGTCCAATGCTCAAATACTTTTGATGAGGTCATAGAGAAAGGGCTTACCATTGAGAAAGCCCTTATAGCTAAAGGACTTGTGAAGATATTAAAAGAGCAAATATAATGCAAGTTCTTCAAATGATAGGTCTCGATTTTGGTCAAAAACAAGAATATGGTCAATGACGGTGTGGTGGATGCCAAGATGGCTCAAAATGTTCAACCAACATTGAGCTTACAAGCACCACCCACTGTTCAAACCTCGTCAACTATACAAGATAACTCATAGAGAGGGCCTCCTAAGCAAAAAAAAATATCCCATGATGGAAATATACTCCTTTGGGAGAGCCCATCAAATCAACACTTCAAAAATTGGTCTGGTCAAACTTAGTAACACTTCCAGAAATCAAACAATACGAACATCAGGTCAAACCCACATGGTAGGAAGACACACTTCTATGAATATCATAGGTCTAATAGACATAAGACCCTTAATTGTATAAAACAAAAATCTCATTATATATTTTATTGACCAAGGTGACATCACTGTTGAAGTTAATCTTGACAATTCATCTCAAATGATCACATCAATAATATTCGTAGCTCATCAAGATACTTTTCTCGAGCATGATCAAAACCATTCATTTATGTCTACTAACAGTTCATCTCAAAATAATTACATATCTGCCTGATTTGATTCCAAAATATGTCACCTTGAAGAAGCTTTGCCACAAGAAGCTCTCATCTTTCCTTCTATTCCCTCATCCCCAAAACCTTTGCAACATCAATCAACACCATTCCCATCAAACATCTCATCTAATAACACCTTTGAGGATTTTCCCCAAGGGCTATCCATCATAGATAATCCACTATTTGATACAAGTGCAATCTATGACCAATAAATCCTAGATCAAATTCCATCATGCATCCCATCGCCCATCATGCGCACTCTAGAGATTCCCATTCAAATTCCATTACCACCACGATAACATACCAAGGCTATCCAAAAGTCCCTTATTCATACCCTATTATTAGAATTAGATCTATGTAAAGAAATAATCCAAAGCATAAAGAAGATAGCTCTAAAATGAATAAAGATCAATTTACCCAAATCCTCCAATCCCATCCTATCATTGATCAAGATATCATCTCTCTAGAATTCCATAATGATCATGTCATCCCTTTTCATTCCATCCATGATCCCAAAACTAAAGTTGACCCCATCCATATTCTAATAACCTCAACTTCTACAAATGAGACGCTTCCACTAGACACATTGATGATCTCTCCCTTGTTTATCCAGAACAAGAGTCTTTCTCTCTATACATATTGGAAAATGATGAAGCTATAGTTGAGTTCACAAGACTCCAAGATGCTACTCCAATAAATGAACATGAAGAGGGTTTTATATTGAATTTGAGGCAACGACATATTTTGAGAAACAATCCAAGTTAGTCCTCAAAAATATGTCAATAATAAGCTACTAAGGATCTAATTAACATCTCACAAAATGATGAAGCAACAAGCACGAAAGCAGATAAAGCACTAGTATCCTATCAACTTGGATCACTCAATTTTTTTCAAAGCAAGCTTTCTTACTGATTAGAAGATAACCACCATTGATGATTCCCAACAACATAAATAAGAGTTAGCATCTTGTTTCCAAAACAACACATATCCCATTGCAACTATAATCTATCAAAACATGTAGTATAAAGGAAAAGGATTAGGCCTACATGAACAAGGTATTTTTTAGCCAATATATTTTTTTTGACAATCCTACATATCAAGGACTTGGTTATTCATCAATCAAGAAATCTAATGATGTCAATGGTACCTCCATGATACCGGGGCAACTTTGTCTAATGCAAAGATCAAAATAGGGGCCATAAATAGTCCTTACAATAACGTTGTTGCCAACACTCCTCCAATTCACATCATAGACCATCATTCTCAAATCCTTCAATCCATTAATTGAGACCAATAAAAGAAAAATCTTTACAATGAAAAAGATCAAAGTCAAGCTTTTCAAGCTAGTAAATCCAAAATTCAAAATAGACATATAAAGTCGACACAAGATTCCAAAGCAAATTGGATCATGTAAGGCATCCAATCCAAATCCAAATCTAAAAGTCAAAGAAACTATGAAACCACCTCAAACAAGGTCTTCCATCAATCAAAAGTGTCCACCTCCTCCAAAGCAATCTCCAATACCAACACACAAGCCGTATAAAATTGTTGGTCCCAAACACACTCAAAATATCACACCCACACTCCATCATCTACAATCCCAAGTTTGGAAAATAAAAAATCCTACATCTAAACTATGAAATGATTCATCTGCATCTTACATCCCCCATCAAAATCCAACATCCCACCTAAAGTCCAAAAATCTCAAATCTCACATTTACCATGTCTTGGCAACAACACTTTATTATAAGGACTCTAATGGTGCTTTATCACGATTTGTGCATCTAAATAAATTCAACTCTAGTATCAACAATGATCACAATAAGATCCATGGGCTATATACAATTGCTCTTATCTTGACAAATCAACTCTTCAAGGTAGGACGTTATTGGCACATTATGACAACATTTACATCAACACCACTAGTTGCTCCCACATAGTTGATGATCGTTAAAAAAAATAAAAATAAAAAGAAGATAAAAGTTGTCCTCTAATGAAAACCATTCTTATAGTATTTTGGACAAGTACCATGATGAAAACCCATGCGTGGTCGTCATGTGTGAACTTAATTATCTATGTACCATTCCAGTTGGGAACATCTTATCTCACATCATTTCATTTTATCGTAACACCACTATCAATCCAATTCATTCCACTTACATCCATCTTCTCTATCCACCTTGATCTTGTCAAATACTAGGGGCATAAAACATGCTTTTGGAAAATTCTTGACATGGTCATTTCCTTTGACCATATACTATCCCATGTCATACCACCACCTACATAGCACTATCCAAACGTTTAGCTTGGGTCAAACATGTTATCCTATTATGAGATAGTCCTTGGAAGTAAAATACCTTATCCTAGATCTATTTACATAATGCATATTCTTCATGTATCCATTTTCATCACACTAGTCCATCCATCCACTCATAGTGTCTCATACATTGCTAGACACTGGGGTCAAGTGATTACATCCTGCTTTGGAATAAGTATTGATATATTCCTTTTAGCTCACTTAGTGATTTGGACACCTTCCAAAAATACAACAAAAAAAAAATGCACAAAAGAAACAAACAAACTTTCCCCCATTCCATGAATAATTTTCTCCATCAAAATTTCTTCCAACAATACCAATTTAGACAATCACCATCAATCTCATCTCACTTACACTCCAGCATGATATCAAGCCATCTAACAAATTTTGTTCCTAGTCTAGCTACAAATCTTGATCCATTTTATCCAATCAATCATCATCAAGATGTATCCTTCCCAATCATCGTGTTGTTCCTATATTAACAACACAATCGTTGCATTATTTTTTATCGCCAACAATGTTATCACTGCCATCAATCAATCAACTTTAAATTTGGTTAGCGATAAGATCTCAAAAGGCCTTCAATATTTCTACACATTCATATCCATTCATCATTCATAACCATCAAAATCCTCACCTAATCATTTTACCATTATCATTATCATCATCATCTTCCATCAATAAACCAACAAACATTCACAACATCATCCACCATATCCATAATAAATTTTGTGTAGACATGACACTCAAGCAAGAGAAAATTATACTACCTTCAAACGCCAAGTTTTCAAAAGAATAATGATAAACTAGCCTACTACCTACCGGTCAATTGCCTAACCAACTTTAGCCACCTTTATTAAAACTATCATGCCTTAACGGATGTATCCTTCCTACAATAGGCATTATCCAGTTTGAACACATATCTTTTGGCAAGAAAATCTAATGGTTGTTGATTTGTTTGGCCAATGATTCTTTTTTATGTTTGATTTATCGTACTACCCCATTCCTATGCTACTTGAGGATATCTTAAAATGATTAGAGGGGCATGAATGGAGTAGGGTCATGGTTTTCATATGCTATTTTTGTGGAATGTTCTTGTTGCATTGCTAGAGCATGTGCGTTCCTTGTGTGTATTGGAACGACTTTTGGCATTGACAAAATTCCTTTGCATATAAGTTCATTTAATACCTTTTTGCATTAGGGTATCATGGTTTAAGATTATTTCCCTCACAATTCTGAAAAGGTTCTATTATGTTTGGTACTAATGAGGATAATCCTTCTTGTTTACAAAGTCAAGGTCCATGCAAAGGATACTGAAGTTATCTTGGTTTGTTATACCTTGGTGTACATATATCCATTTGCCACAATAAGCTCTACGATGATAAAAATCACAAACAAAAAGCACAATATCTATCAATCTCATATCCATTTGTATTAATCTATCTCATTCCTATCTATTCCATCTTATCTATCACACGTTTCATTAGATGATATTGACCAATAACTATCATCTTGCATTTTCTCTTACCATACTAACCCATAATCACATATGTATCTTCACCCTCTTCCTTCCCCACATTCATCCTCAAACTTGTCATTCATCCACATGACTTTGCTTATCCTAAGTTGCCATTTTCTTCACCTCTATCGAGTTGATCATACCGTTTTCAAAGTTTGACCTAATTTTTTAATTTTTTCCAACCTCTTGAGAGGCACCCTTACCTCTATTTCTTCATTCACTAGAGAAATTGGGGCAGTCCATCACAAAATCCTTCAAACATTTGAGACAACTCTACAAAAATGCATTGTCTAAAAGAGGGGAAAAATGTAGACACCTAAATTTGACTAACACATTCTTTTGAAGCATCATCATTTTTTGTCATCGGTTCTTATAAATCCGTCTTCTGCATTTGATTATATAATTTTATTATTTAATTGAATTAACATTATTTCCCCTTCATCCTAGAAAATTAAATAATTTTAATTATTTAATTATTTAAATTTTGAATTTTCCCTCCATTTCTACTTTAATTAAATACTTTCAAATTAGTTAATTAAATCACCTATGTCATCACTTTTCCTCTATTAATTTAATAATTTCAATTATTTAATTGATGTATTAATTTATTCCTCTTGTAAATTGATTAATTTATTTACACTTATTTAATTGATTTTTTTTTATTATTATTCAAGGGGTAAACGCTTTTGACCGGAGCTATGAACCGGAATACAACCATTCAACAATATCACCCCAATGGGGTTTGAACCTTGGTGGCAAGAACAACAATACCACCTTTAAACCATCACACCATGCCAATACCGGCAATTGATTTATTTCAACATTAATCTTTTCTCTAAATAATTATTTAATTAAAATTAATTATTCTTCTCAACATTATGCTCTTCTAAAATAAATGAAATTATTTATTTTCTTTATTTTCTTTGTTTCCTCGTTAGTCAACTCCCACTCACTTTCAAATCACTCATCAATCAAATATGTCCTCTATTCAATCTATTTTGCTTCACTAACAATCAGTGACACTTATCTTTTCAATCAATTCTCTTAACTGGCCCATACAATTAGTTAGCTCAAATCAAGAAGTCAAATAACTCCTCATCAATTCCTCTCATGGATTCTCATCCATTGATCTACCTAGTCTCTCATCAGATCTCAACCATTGTTCAATCACACAATCTATAAAAGGAGCCTTCATCCATCTCATTACTCCTCTCTCACTCATTGCAATAAATCTATGCACATATTATTGAAGGACACAATATATTGAGAGGGGGTGAATCAGTATGCACAAAATCTCTTTAATTCAACATGAATTACAATTAGTATCTTCTCCAAATATGAACCTTAAAACATCAAAGTGGCAATTATTAATTAAACACAGATGCACACATTCACACAGAGAACACCAAATATGTGGAAACCCAGAATGGGAAAAACCGTGATGAGAAGAGTTGCTTGGAGCTACTATCCAAATCCAGCCTCACAAAAATAATGAATCAATTATAATCATGAAGTAGGCACCAAGCTATCAGAGACACTAGTCCCCAATTATGTTTGTAGGCATTGACCTACAAGAGACACCAATCCCCAATATAAAGATCTAAGCACCAACTCAAAAGGGCAAGACACCAATCCCATCAGATTACATAGACATGATTTGTGAACCTTCAAGACTGATAACACAACTTTCACTTGATTTGATCAACCTTTAGATACTCCCCACATAGCATGTGATCTTCTGATAATGGCACACAATTATTGGAATGAAACTCCCATTAATTACACTGATATTCACATTGAAGTTCTTGATTACATAGCATTCCTACAACACACATGCATTGGATGAATCCTAGTCATAAATATATACATTCCAAACACATTATCAATATTTCTTGTTAGCCAGGAACCTCGGGTAGACCTAAATTCATATTGATATGAAATGTGTAGTTGGATTGATTCTAAATCAATTTCATTGCCGCTGGTAATAGATAATGTTATGTGCTTCCCTCAGAGATATTAAAATGGTCCTATTTTATCTTTGCACGCTTCCCTTCTCTGGCGCAAGCATTCAAACGTTATTCGTAGCCAACCAACACATACAACACTTTGTTACTTATAAATTTCTATCTATTGTAGCTCAACCTATGAAGCTCTGAAATTTGATACAACATGAGTAACTTTACTTTAGGTCCAAGTGGAAGTCATAGCATTCAATTCTAGTAGAATACGGAGAAAAATACTATGATAGTATAATACAAGCATGAAGTAGCAAACCACATAATACTCCCATAAACATTTCTAGACTACCTCCAACAATTGGAATAGATGAAACGTGTGGTCGGATTGATTCTAAACCAATTTCATTGCTGCCAGTAGTAGAAAATGTTATGTGCTTCCCTCAGAGATCTTAAAATGGTCTTATTTTATTTTTGCATGCTTCCCTTCTCTAGCACAAGCACTCAGACATTATTCATAGCCAACCAACACATACAACACTTTGTTAGTTATAACTTTCTATCTGTTGTAGCTCAACCTCTAAAGCTTTGAAATCTAATACAACATGAGTAACTTTACTTTAGGTCCAAGTCGAGAGTCATAGCATTCAATTCTAGTAGGATACATAGAAAAAATATTATGATAATATAATACAATGCATGAGTAGCAAACCACATAATACTCCCATAAACATTTCTAGAATACCTCCAACAATTGGAATAGATATAAGATAACATTTCAAGCATACCATAGGTAGCCTTCTTCATAGTAAAGATAACATTAACATTCTGCAACTAGTCATATTATTTCTTGATTTCAAAATCTCAAACATGACATGACATAAGTAATTACATTTAATTCTTATCGATTTTCTGACATCACTCCTTTAATATTACTAAGATCCTTTGACATCAATGACAACATATGTTCAATAATCTCCCTCTTTTTCAAATAACAAAATTTTGTTAGCACACCAACACAAATTATTCAGAACTCCCCTTATGTGATACAACTAAAGTTCTTGAGCATTTCAAGGATATAACATTTTGGATTCCTTTCTCCCCCTTTGGCATCAATGGAAAAGGTCAGCAATCCTCATATGCAAGATATAACAATTGAAATTCCTCCATATTCATTCCTTTCATTTTGAGTTTCTTTCTTCCCCTATGTCATTTCTTGTTTGTCAACTATTTCACAAGGCCACCAAGCATGCTTGTTGTAGGGAGTCAACACTCCCCCTCAACCTATAATTCCTCTTGAATCAAGAGGAGAGAGAAACCTCCCCCAACTTCTACCAAAGATACTCAAAGGTCTCCTTGGGAAGAGGTTTTGTGAAAATGTCTCCTATTTGCTCCTTAGTCTCAATATACTCCAACTTCACCTCCTTTTTTGCAACCTTTTCTCTCAAAAAATGATAATTACAATATATTTTATCCTTGATTGTATCACCGAATTCTTGGAAATATTTATAGCACTAGTATTATCACAAAGAATGGAAATGGGTTCATCAAGCTCTATTTTCATCTCCTTCGGGATCTACTTCATCCATAATACTTGAGTGCAACATGAAACTGTTGCAATGTACTCTGCTTCTACTATAGATAAAGACACCAAATCTCACTTCTTGCTTAACCTAGATACAAGACTATCACCAAAAAAGAATGTTCCACCACTTGTACCCTTCCAGTCATTTATTCTTCCAATCCAATCTACATTTGTGTATGCAATTAATGTGAATTTTCCACTCTTAGAACACCACAAACCAAATCCATTGTAGCTTTTAGATATCTAAATTTCCTTGTTACAACCTTGACATGATTTTCTATAGGAATTGACTAAAACCTAGCTGACATCCACATAGCTTGCACTATGTCTAGTCTGGATGTAGTTACATGCAACAAGCTACCAATCATTAACCTATACAAACTTTGATTTATCGGAGAAGATTCATCACCCTTACTCAATTTACACCTAGTAAGCATAGGTGTACTCACCTATTTGCATTCTTCCATCTTAAACTTGCTCAACATCTCTTTTATGTACTTGTTCTGAGAAATGAATATGCCTTTGTCCAATTGACATATTTGTAAACCAAAAAAGAAATACAACTCACCAAGTATTGACATTTCAAACTCTTCTTGCATTGCTTTATAGAATCCTTTTCTTGTAGAATAACTGCTACCTCCAAAGATGATGCCATCCGCATAAATAACAACACAATAATTGACCACCTTTTGTTTTTATGTATAAGTTATTGTCTGCACTACCTCTCCTAAAATCTTGTTGTTGTAGATATCTATCAATCTGGAATACCAAGCTTTAGGAGCTTGTTTGAGTCCATAAAGAGCCATTGGAATCCATTTAGAAATATAGATTTGACATCCATTTGATATGCCTTGAAATTATTGAATGTTGATAATTCCAAAAACATTATGATTGCTTCTAACCTTTCTATTGGAGAAAATATCTCCTCAAATTCAATTCCCTCCACTTGAGCATATCCTTTGCACACAAATCTAGTTTTGTTTCGGATCACTTTTCTATCTTCATTCAACTTATTTCTAAAGACCCATTTTCTACCAATGACACTTTTGTCTTTAGGTCTCGAAACCAACTCCCAAGTTTCATTTTTCTTAATTTGAGTTAGTTTTTCCTCTATGACATCTAACCAACCTTTTTCTTTACTTGCCTCCACATAAGAATTTGGTTCAATTTTTGATAAGGAAAAGTGTACTTGTTTGTTTGCTTTCTCAATTCTTCTCCAGGTTTGAAATCCATTGTCCTTATCTCCTATGATTTGATCTTCAAAATCGTTCTGGTGAACATACCCAGCCGGAGTCTTTGTAATTGTATTCTCTAAATCATTTTTCGAGTCTTCATCACTAGTGTGGATTAAATATTCATTATCTTCTTCAATCGAAGTCTCAATAGACTATATTGTTTCATCAATACTTACATTGACACTTTCCATGATCCTTTTCAATATTTTGTTATAACATCTATATGTCTTGCTTGTCATAGAATAACCAAGAAAATACCTTCATCATATATAGAATCAAACTTACCCAAATGTTCTTCTCCCTCTTGATGTAGAATTTTATTCCAAATATTATGAGATGTTTGACTGAAGCCGACCTTCCTTTCCACAATTCATATGGTGTTTTGGAAATCTTTAGTATGATTTGAGCTTTGTTCAAAATGTAAACTGATTTTTGAACTTCTCTCCAATATATCTGACAATTTTTCTTGACACAACATTGTTATAGCCATCTCCTGTATAGTCTGATTCTTCCTCTCAACTACTCCATTTTACTGAGGAGTTTTGGGAGCAAAAAATTATCTTTAGATCCCATGAATCTCATAGAATTCTTCATACCTGTCAGAAGTGAATTCTCCACCTCTATCTGATCTAAAAAACTTGATAGTTCTTCTAGTTTCATTTTCAACCATTGTCTTAAATGCTTTAAACTTCTCAAAGGCTTTTGATTTCTCTTTTGGAAAATTAATCCAAGTCATTCTAGAATAATCATCAATAAGCATCATAAAATACTTGTCACCTTGAATGCTCTTTGTTCTCATTGGTATGCATAGATTTTTATGAATCAAATACAATGGATTTGTTATAGAATATTCCTTAGTAGGAAATCTGGTCCTTGTATGTTTTCCCTCATGACATGGTTTGCAACTAGTAGATGGAGGCTTCTTGATCTTTGGCATGTCCCTTACCATTCCTTTTGAACTAATCCTCACAAGATCATCAAAATTGGTGTGTCCCAATCTTCTCTTCTCTTTGTATAGCAAAACATTGACCTCACTGACATGATACACATCACTGATAATTTTGCTTCCTTTCACAACTAACTCACTGGCACTGGTCTTTCTGATTTCACAACCTTTAGCACTGAATAAGAGCTTATAGCCTTTATCACACATTTTACTTACACTCAGAATATTGTGTTTCAATCCTTCTACATACAAAACATCATGAGTCTTTGTCTTTCCACCATCAAGACTTAAAATACCCTTACTAGTAATATTAGCAACTAAGTTGTTACCAAGGGTTACAACCCCTCCAATTTTTTTGAAGTGCATGAACTTACTCTTATCTCCAATCATGTGAGTTGAACATTTGTTGTCAATCATCCACACATTTTTCACCTTTTGGGCATGTAATGCGATTTAAGCCACCATGGACTTCTCTGATATTTGTTCCTCGGGTTTCTTCTTCCAAACCTTATTTTCTTCACTATTTTGACATACTGACTTATTTTCATTTGTATCCGGCATAGAAGAGCTCACAAAATTGCTTCTACAATTTCTAGTGATATGTCCAAAATTGTTGCACTTGTGACAAATAATATTGAAATCAAACAATGGTGAAAATACATTTCTACTAACAAAGTTACTTCTTTTTGCTATAATCTTTCTATAATTCATAGTCTTATGACCAAAATGATTGCAATTAAATAGTAACCAAAAAAGGAATGATCAAACTTGGTATGGTATCCTTGTCCTCTTGAAGCTTGTCTTTTAGATCTTCTATTTTGTTTGTGCACTTGGGTGAAACCATCATTCACCAACTTGCTTTCATTAGTTGCCACAACTTGTTCAAATTTTTAACTTCTAGAGCCATTATCTTCTAGACTCACAACAACTGACTTCTCACAACAACGGACTTCATGGGCTACTCAATCACCTTATTATTTTGTATATTAGTAAAACTAATTTTGGTTTGATATGTGGTGATCTTTGAATTTCTATTGTTTGATCCAATATCTCAGTGCTCTTCCTAAACTTCAACTTTAGTTGATGATTTTCTTTTTCAAGGTTTTTCCTTAGTGACACAATCTTTGCTTCAAGTGTTTCACAATCCTTATCTCTTTCCAGCAACCTCTCAGTCATAACTTCTTCAATCCTCTTTGTTTCTTCCACTTGAATCTTCAATTCAATGACCATCTTCCCTACCTTCTCAAGATTCTGAGATAGTTTGTCTTTAACTTTCATTTCTTTAGTCTTTTAATTTCTTTGTCAACACAAAGCAACTCTTCCATAAAATTTACTTCAACATCATCATTTTTGCATCACCTTTAGAATTTTTATAGCCATGAATAGAGCCTTTTCTCCTTCATTCCTGAAAGTGGCTTAGTCATCATCATCATATGAGTAGCCTTCCTCATTGATAAAGAAACTCTTATAATATTTATGAAACTTTCTCCCTTTTGAAAATGACTTCTCATTATTGCTAGAATCTTTGTATGGACAATTAGCCATGAAATGTCCTACTTCACCACAATTAAAACATTTGAAAGGAAACTTACCTTTATATTTTTTGGAAACCCTTTGTAACTTTCTAACAAATTTTGCTTCCTCCAAAAATGGTCCATCTTCTAAATTAGGATCATCTTTCTTAGACACTTTAAATGCCACCTCTTTCCTTACAATTTTTTCATTATCCATTCTTGTCTCATAAGCAATCAAAATTCCATGTAACTCATCCATAGATAGTGTATTCAAATCTTTAGCTTCTTCAACAGTAGAAAATTTCACATCAAACTATTGGGGAAGGGATCTGAGTACCTTTTTTACAATCATATCTTCTTTCATTTCTTTGCCAAGACCTTTGATAGAGTTGACAACCTCATCAACCTAGATCAGGAATGTGGCAATGTTTTCCTCTTCCTTCATTCTCATAATTTTAAATTGACCTTAGTAGGTTTGAAGCTTTGCCTATTTGACCTTGTCATCACCTTCATAGATGTTGTGTAACTTAACCCAAACTTCCTTCATTGTCCGGCAATGCATAATCTTCACAAACTCAAAGTTAGATAAACCACATAAAATAATATTTCTTGCTTTGGCATTATTCTCACAAGCCTTATTTCCAAATTGATCTCTTGGGGGATTGTCGGGGATTTCATATCCATCCATAACTAATTACCAAACCTCAAATCCTAGGGCCATCAAATATGCTTCCATCCTTACTCTCCAAAAGGCATAATTGGATCCTTCAAAAAGTGGCACCTTATTTGAAGAAATACTTCTTTAGCTACTGAGTGTGTCATCTCAAATCTACCTCAAGCTGTTAAGATTTTTCAAAGGAACTTAGCTCTGATACCAATTAACGGACACACAATATACTAAGAGGGGAGTGAATTAGTATATGCAAAAACTCTTTAATTCAACATGAATTACCATTAGTATCTTCTCCAAACATGAACATCAAAGCATCAAAGTAGCAAGTATTAATTAAGCAACACAAATGCACAAAGAACACAAAGAACACTAGGTATACGTGGAAACCCAAAATGGGAAAAACCATAATGAGAAGAATTGCTCAGAGCTACTATCCAAATCCAGCCTCACAAAAATAATGAAACACTTACAATCATCAAGTAGGAACCAAGCTACCAGAGACACCAATCCCTAATTATGTTTTTAGGCACCGACCTACCAGAGGCACCAATCCCCAACATAAAGAAATTAGAACCAACTCAAAAGGGAAAGACACCAATCCCATCGGATTATAGAGACATGATTTGTGAACCTTCGAGAATGATAACATAGCTTTCACTTGACCTGATCAACCTTCAAATGCTCTCCCACATAGCATATGGCCTTCTAATAATGGCACACAATGTTTGGAATGCAACTCCCATTAATTACACTGATATTCACATTGAATTTCTTAACTACATAACATTCCTACAACACACATGCATTGGATGAATCCTAGTCATGAATATAAACATTCCAACAAATTATCAATATTTATTGTCGACCAAGAACCTCTAATTTAATCATCCCCAATTAGCCATGTCGGCTAAGGGTAGACCTAAATTCAAATTGATATGAAACATGTAGTCGTGTTGATCCTAAATCAATTTCACTACTACCAATAGCTTAGATGATGTTATGTGCTTCCCTTATAGATCTTAAATTGGTCCTATTTTATCTTTGCATGCTTCCTCCATCTTGCACACACTTCCCTTCTTTGGTGTAAACACTCAAACGTTATTCACAGTCATCCAACCAACATAGATAACACTTTGTTACTTATAACTTTTTATCTATTGTAGCTCAACCTCTGAAGCTTTGAAATCTGATACAACATGAGTAACTTTACTTTAGGTCCAAACCATAAGTCGTAGCATTCAACCACGCTATAATTTAGAGCAAAAACACTATGAAAGTATAATACAGTGCATGGGTAGCAAACCATAAAATACCCCACAAACACTTCCAAACTACCTCCAAGAACTGGAATAGATACAAGATAACATTTCAAGCATACTATAAGTAGCCTTCTTCATAGTAAAGATAACATTAACATTCTACAACTAATCCCAATATTTCCTAATTTCAAAAGCTCGAACATGACATGACGAAATTAATTACATTTAATTATCATTGATCTGCTGATATCACTCCTTTGACATCAGTAAGCTACTTTGACATCAACATAATAACATATGTTAAAAAATTACATTAATTTCTTTGTGCTAAAAATCTAAGAACAACCACCATTACACCTTTCTCTAAGGTGTAAATAAGACGATAATAGAGTTAAGTGAGGCTGTTGTGTAAGACATTTGTGTGTAGGTTTGTTACATTTCTTATTATGCAACTTTCTTATGCTCTATTGGTGTGATTTATGAGTTTGATTTTGAGTTTGCTTTATTTGTTGTTATTGTTCACTTTCACAGTCCATTTTCAGGTCATACAGTTGCAATACTAAAAACTTATGGTACGTGAAAATATAGGTGGAAAATATCACAAGATCTACATAGGGTTGAGATCAACAAATCTCTAATTTCCTATAGTGAATACCAAATAAGGGATCTTTCAAAAGAGGAGATGATGGTAGCAACCAATAGTGAAGTTAATTCTTAAAACTATATGATGCATTTTGTAGATTCTTGGTGGCCAACCAGTTTTGTAGAATTTCCCAACCAACTTCCACGTGCCATCCAACCTTGTGATACTTTTTTCACTTTTTTCCTCTATACCACATCATAAGTTAATTTTGAAGGCTATTCAAGGATTTTGATGCTAGCAAAATATGTTGCCAACTTTCGAATGCAGAAAGGAGAAAATCTAAATGGGAATATCTTTCACTTCAAATTTAAATTGTAGATTTTTTCAATGATATTCCACCATGTGCCAATCATAAAGATGATGATGCTTTAATAATATGCCACTATTTTGAATTTCAATCGTCCATGATTATGATGTAATTTGAACTATTGATTTGTAACTAACTATGGTGCCTTGTATCTATAAAAGGGTTATTTTTATCTTTTGTATTGGACTGGAAATTGTTGATTATTGTGAGACGAGCAATTGAATAATTTCCATTTATTATTTACTTCATGGTTTCTTCTCATTTAGTCATTAAGATTACGTGTATACACTTGTATAGATTATGGATTTGAGGCTAACTACAAGTCATATTCAATTGTAAATCATTAGTGACTGTAATTCTTTTTTTTTCAAAAATATCAAATAGTTGTGCCAACATTTGGGTGCATTTTGATCTATTTTTTGATTTTATGAGTTTCCTTTGAATATTTGCACCATTTATGTGTAGTTGTGAATCATTTTGGCATAAATTGGTGTAAGAATTGTATTCATAGTTTTGAAGCGTTTTCATGTAAGATTGCTGAAAATGTAGATCCTCTAAAGTTTTCTTCCTTCCCTTTACCTTTTTTATTTTCTTTAAATCTTTTAGATATTTTCAAATGAATTGATCAAAGTTATTCATCCTTTCTTAAAAGATCTTTCAAAATAACTTGTGATCTTCATATGTAAAGTTAAAATTATGGTAAATACATAAATTATATATGAAATTAATCTTATCCTAAACTCTTGTATGTTTAAAGTATGAAAATTTGTGTAATTCCCCTTGTAAAACAACCCACGACAAAATTTGAGTTAATATTTGTGTGTCAAGGCTTAACTATCAAAGCCATGGGATAATAAATTGTCTTAGAATTTTAAATATTTAAAGAGAGATAATATTTAATTTGTATATTTTATCTATGTTGTGTGTGTATACAAATCACCTCAACATAAGTGGTGCTAGAAAGAGGGCCACTATTATTATAGTTTTACAAACTAGAGCCTAGAAGAGTTAATACTTGGTCTCAATCCATTGATTCTCAAGGCCAATTTCTAAAGTTGCAAGATTTTAGAAGATTTTGGATAACTGAGAAAATTATGTTGGAGTTGTTCTAAAAAATTAAGATCCCAATCTTCCTCTTGTAGCTCAAATGAAATTCTTTAAAGTGGAATCACTTCAATCTAGCTCATTATTTATCATGATCTACTGAAAAATCCTTTGAATATTTTTCTGAGATATAACTTACATAAAGATGTTAAAGAGCACCTTAAGATTTTTAGAGATACCTATTTTTTCACAAAAAAATAGTAAGAAGATGTTTCCTATAAATTTCTTTCATATACTTTAGGAGAACAAGCATACAATTGGTCTATTAATCTCACTAACGGTAATTCTATCACTAGTTGGGACCTGATGCAATTTGCATTCCTTACTAGATTCTAAATTATAGTAGATGCAACCACTTTTTATCAATTGTTTACAAATATAAAGAGAAGTAAAGGATAATGCATTACCACATTTCATTACCAATTTTAAAAAGAATAGTCAACATGAGTTAGAAGTTAGATTATTGAAAGCTAGACATTTAACCAAACAAATACCATTCCAAAGTATAACTTTAAGAAGGTTTGAATCTGACTGCTTCTACTATGGTAAAACAAATAAACAACATTTACAAATCTAGCAAAATTCACCAGTGTATGAAAACCAATATCTCCAAATCAACTCAACTATCCTAAAAATGCATAAAACTCTATTGTTTAACTCTACTCAGCTAACTCCTAAATGTCCAACTTTCAATAATCTAACTTCTAACTTATTTTCCTATATAATAAATGAAGTTGTTGCTCTTTTAGTATATTATGTTGCCTTAGATCCAATCACATCTATGTTTTTGAATAGAAGAACCTCTCTTGCTACAAATTTTTTTGAAGATTATGTTGAAGCCATCAAATTCAATAAAGGAATGGGACAAGTAGGATACAGTCCTCATGAATGTAGGAAATTATGGAATTCCTAACTAGATGCAATAGATTAATGATGCCTTAATTAATAAAGGAATGGGAGAAGTAGGACATGGTCCTCATGAATGTAGGAAGTTATGGAATTCCTAACTAGATGCAATAGATTAATGATGCCTTAATTAATCATACTCCTTTTTATATCATGTGCCTACAATTCCTCAAGTAAGAATTTTCTAGTTAGGAAATAATCAATCCTTAGTCCTACATCTTGGTGTTGCTATAGTAGAGCTTCATTTGAATGGTGCTACATCTTTCCCTTATTCTCAAGATAATCTTATTGCCAAAGGTTAGGAAGTGAAAGAAGGCATCAAGTAAATTGTTTCTCAATTAAAGAAGTTGACCACTAAGGTTACGTACCTTAGAAATTAGAATCTTTACTTACAAAATAACTAAAATAAACAAAATAGGAGCGGTGGGCCTAGCTCGATTGGCTAAAGCATCCTATTGCAGGAAAGAGGTCACGAGGTATATTCTCCCCACCATCCCCGTGGTACTGGAGGGCATGTCGTGCCAGCGTCACCAGTCACATGAAAATTTTTTACCAGGCGCATTGCAGTTTATAGGGGGGAAGCTACTTGTTTTTGATTCATGTTGTCCAAAAAAAAAACTTAAAAAACCAAAATAGAAATCAAAATTCCCCTACAATTGAAAGGACAAGGAGCACTCAATCAAACAATGGAGGAGTGCCTTTACCTATAGATAATTATAGATCAATTGAAGACAAACGACCAATCAAAGTGAATCTAGTTGAGATAGCCTTTGATATCTACTAGAATGAGATTTTAAATGTGTAGAAGAGGGGGACCAACCGCACCAAGGCTCCAAGTCACGGAGAGCTAAGAGAAAGGGGCTGCCCTAATCTACCTCAAGTTGGATAAAAGCTTTTAGGTCAAGGATAGAGAATGAAGAGCACTCTCAAGTGATTTTTTCACTCTACTAACCTGGGAGATTTGATGGGGCTAAATGAGCAGGTTTTTGGAACTTGAAATGTACCTCAAACAACTCTTTGTCAAAGGACAACGTGGGTTAGGGACGACAGCGTGGTGCACTAGTGTCTAACTAGGGTACTAACATTCGTACAGCTAGAAAGTGTAAAAGTACAGTGAAGGGTACAAGAACCTACTAACTACTCAATAGTTGAGGTATAAAGCACTAAATGAGATAATAATAAACAAAATAAACAAGATAACTAGAAAAGTGATATAGAAGATGATAAAAGTGAAGGTGATGGAGATCAACTCACGAGAAGTCCAACTCACAAAAAAGCTCCACCCGAACGTGTACCTACACACAACCAAGAGAGGAAAAATGTTGGGGTTGTATAGGGGTTTGTTGCAGTCAAACCCCCGCTTTGGTGTTTCCACCTCCACGGATAGCCAGAAAAGCCAGGAGATAGAAAATATGATAAAGAGAGCAATAGAGAAGATACCGAACAGTAACAATAACACTACGCTATGTAAATCAAGTGACAATGCTATGGAGATAGAGAAATGAAACAATATCACCTTCTCAATTGAGGTTCCCTCGAGCACGTAGAGGAGGATGCAAGCTTGGTAAGGTCAAGGCTACCGCAACAATGAAGAAGCAATCTCGTAGCACACCAAGTCACAACTCCAATGGTGGAAAAAGTGCAACAAGATGTAGAGAAGATGTGTAGGAGCTCAAGAATTGTGAAGCAAAAATCAAGCCAACATGTGTGATCATAAAGAAGATGGAATGAGGATCAAAGATATGCATTTGAAGAAGAATTAGGAGGGAAAGATTCGTTCAAAGGTTGATTGGAAGGCACGAAGGTGTTATACTTCATTGCTAATGGAGAACGTAACATCTCTACGGATTCCAGAGATAGGAATCTATCAGGGATGGTAGCATGCCACACAAATATTTGTGTGCCATGTGTGCATCCCCATCAGAAATTCCCCCACCGACACAAAAAAAAAGCACCAAGTGGATGCATTGAAATAGGTGATGTGGAATTACTTAGTCCAATTTGATTTTTCTAAAGTAGAGGGTGTAAAAGGGAAATTTTCAAAAGGGGTGAAAATTCACTCCTATACATTTTCCCCCCACTTTAGTGAGCATGAATGTTAATGAGTGTTCAATAAAGTAGATCGAAGAGTTTAGAAATGTATACCTGAACTATCAAGGAAGCATACTGCAATCTGGCAAGCTCGAAAGCGCAGGGTAGGAAAATAACTCCATAGGTACTCTCTCTTGAGGAGGATTGATAAAAGGACTCTATAGATCCTCGAAAATATAGAGTTTGATCAAAGTGCACCGAAGGCCTACAAACTGACGATGGAAAAATCCCGCAGGATGCAAGTGCTTCACAAATCCTCAGACCTGCAAAGAAGGCACCCCCAGGTAATCTCTCCTAAAGAAATCCTGATGTGAGGGACTCCACATAGTCGAATTAGAAAGTAGCTTCACAAGTGCACCTATAAAGCAACATGTTAATCCATAGAAAAAACATGTTAGAAAAAAAAAGTAGTCACACAAGCAAGCAAGCAAGTAGTCACACAGATAGTCAAAAATTAAAGGAGAAGCTTTCAAAGGGGTCCCTCGAGAACCCTTCAAAAGAAAAGGGCCCCACTCAAAGGACGTGTTGTTTGAAAGTGCAATAGTATTTTTTTGTAAATCAATTCAACATCAAGGAATCCTTTCGAAAGATGTTCACTTCATAAAGGAATTCAAAAGGAAGAAATTCCCCTTGCAAAGGGAAGGTTAGAACTTTTCCTGCAGGAGAAGGTGCTCCCTCCTTGGAGAGAGGTTTTTCAAATTCTTTCTTTATGAACCCATGATGAAAGAAATTTTTTTTGTTAGGGGTCCTTGTTGAGGAATGCAATTTTTGAAAAATAAGTATTTTGAAAAGATTTTTAAGAGAAGATTCATTGACCATTAAATACGGTTTCTGAAAATTGAAGTGACATGATAGCCCCCTCTTAGGATGGTGTGTGTTGAACGTAGAGGCACATTGCATCCTAAGGAGAGAGAAACAAGAATGAAAAAGTGATGTTGTGGTCCGCGGAACATAACAAGATGTAACTGTGGTAATGTTGTCGCACATGCGAGGGACAAAAAATGAGCACCACAACATCACGAAACAAGCACGCAAGATAAGAGATCAAAATACAAGAAGAGATAATAACATTACGAACAAAGGATACAGGAGCGATTTGATATTTTGGGGTCAAAGCTGCTCATAAATATAGATAAATATAATAATAGTATATAAATTAATTGTCATCAACCCCTACTATATCAAACCATATGAAGAATGCACGAGAAGACAAAATAAAATAAAAAAATTGAGTCAACATGGAAGGGAAGCCTAAATTCCCCCAACACTTTGCATCGTCCTCATTTGTCAAAAATCAATACACAACAGAGGAAGAATGATGTAACAAATAGAGGAATTTTTACGACACATAAAAACTCTTGTATCCAAGCACCTACAAGGGTGACAAGGGTCGTCCAGGAACACGTAACATAATCACAAGGGAACACAAACAAACACACAATCTACTCTACAGATAAAGAAGAGGCACCCCCTAGTCCTCATCAACCAAGAGGTCATCGGCCTTCCAATCTAGATCATTGTACAGGTAAGGTAGACGAGCCTACAATGGAAAAATATCAAGGGGGGAACCCTCTGACCCTCCCGCAACAAGAGCCAAGAAAGGAGCCCCCTCGAGGTCTCCTTCGCTCAATTCTTGTGGGGTAAACGTCAGCGACTTCATGAAGATCACTGATAGGGTCAGGACCTCATCCAAATAATTAAACATGCACTTCACCAAAGTACCATGTGTTAACTCAACGGACAAGGGAGGCAGTACTTGAGATCCACTACTATGCTCACCGAATGACTCGAGAGCAGTGACAAACTTTAGGGATTTTGGGACTTCCTTCGTCATTAGGATGACACAAGCTAATGCAAAATCACCCTATGAAGGAGGCAAACCCTTCTTTCAACTCCCATTAGCAGGGTCATCCTCCATCTTCCACTTCATTAGAGGATGTGAGATCCCCACAGATGAGACAGAAGGCACGAAAGAGGAGAAAACCGTGGCAGACACCACCAAGGTATTCGGCATGTCCACAGGCTTCAAAAATGATGGGATGTCTGAGAGGGACATCAAAAGAGGTAGCTCGACCGAAGGAGCAATAAACACCTACACCCTCTTTGAGTGAGGATCGCTTATGCTTGCAACAGGAGTTGAAAGAAAAACATAAGCTACAGGAACTGAAGCAGAGGGGACGGGAGAGGAGGACACAACAAAAGTTGTCGAAGTAAAAACTATCGACTCCCCTTCCTTCCTCTACAAGATGGCTTGCTCAACGGCCAGAGCCTTTCTTTGACACTTGCACTCATGTGCAAGGTGGTTCCTACGACTCTGGGAGCTACAGGGCGAGAGCTAAGATGGAATGGAAGACTCCTACTTAGCCATTGGAGTGTCCATTGCAGTTGTTTCTCATGGAGGGAGGGACTCATGGACAGGAACAAGAGAGAGAGGTTGAGAAAATGTTGGAACAACAACAGGGGGAGTCGGCTCTAATGCCTCAGCAGTGGGCCTCTTCTCATTCACTACCTTATAGGCAGGAGCAGTAGGAGACCACAAAGGCTGAGACATAGAGGACTTCCCATGGGGACCCTTCCCCTTACCATATTGAATGGGTCAAGGCACTGTGGGTAAGATGGGAAGTTCAAACACCAAATGCTTGGGCTTTCACCAAGCGGGCACCATCGGGCTCTCTAGAAAATGCCTAGGAGCAGAAGATGATGGTGCCATAGCAGCGCAAGTGGAAGTGACACGCAGGACGATGGAAGAAGAAGAAGAAGAAGGGCCTTGGGCGTGCTTCTCTTCTTCCCTTTTTCAAGCCAAGGCAGCTTCACAATCCACCTTGAGGCAAGCCCTATGCGAGATGGCATAGAGAGAAGGAGGGTATCTCACCTTAGGCATTATGCCCCTACTCTTGTACTTCACATAAGTTCAGTACAAGAGGTCCATCCTAGGAGGAAGTGGACCAACGGGCGCAGGCCAAAAGTGATTCAACAAGTAGCCACCATGTGCAGTTGACAGTTTATTTTCAATGTCGTGGACTACATGCACTATACGCTCATGGATGAATTTCAAACACTTATGCACCACTGAGGGAACTACATTCATAGCAACCAACCAGGGGATACCTAGTTTCACTTTGAAGAGCTCAGACCCTGAGATTATGTCAAAGAGTAAATTTACGGATTTAGGTCCAACTAAGACTGACAAAGTGATGCAACCAACAAGAGGTATAGAAAGCCCTTCATGTGTGGAGATGGTACTCCTAGATTCAGCATACCCATCTTTGTGTAAGAAATTAATCAACATAATCTCCTCAATTATGAAATTCACCTAACATGTAGGATCAACAAGAACACCTGTTACGGTGTTTCTATTGATTCGTGCAGGGATGTATAAGGGAGATTATTCTCTGTTATAGTTCATCGGCAAGTCCTGCGAGGTGAAGGTTATGCCAGGGGATCCACTCGCAAGCTGCACAAATGGGATGGGCAGATGTAAAAAGGAGGCCATTTCTTTGTACACCAAACAAAACTTTCACAGAGCCCCCAAGGGTTTTGCAACTAGATAGTGACCCACCTAAGGTTTCATTTCACAATGCTTATGGAACCTTCCAACTACACCACTAGGGGTCGTAGGTTGGGTTGCAAGGATAGGTGCCTCACAACACTCACACCCACAACACTCCTAGGATACAAGGAAAGGGTATTTCAACACTGCTAAACGGAACCAAAATGGCTCACGTCGGGTTCACCAAAATGTAGAAGAGGGGGACCAACCACGCCAAGGCTCCAGGTCATGGAGAGCCAAGAGCGGAGGGCTTCCCTAATCTACCTTGATTTGGATAAAAGCTTTTAGGTCAAGGATAGAGAATTAAGAGCACTCTCAAGTGCTTATGTCACTCTACTAACCCGAGAGATTTGTTGGGGCTAAATGAGCATGTTTTTGGAACCCAAAATGTACCTTAGACAACTCTCTGCAATAGGATAGCAATGCGGGTCAGGGACGATAGTGTGACACGCTAGCATCTAACTGGGGCACTGGCATCAATAAGGCTAAAAAGTGTAAAATTATAGTGAAGGGTACAAGAACCTACTAACTACTCAGTGGTTGAGGTTTAAAACACTAACTAAGATGATAATAAACTGAACAAACAAGATAACTAGAAAAGTGATATAGAAGATGATAAAAGTGAAGGTGATGGAGATCAACAAACAAGAAGTACAGCTCGCCAGCAAGCTCCACCCAAACATGTACCTACACACAACCAAGAGAGGAAAAATGTTGGGGCTATATAGGGGTTTTCCACAGTCAAACCCTCGCTTTGATGTTTCCACCTCCACAGACAGCCACAAAAGCCAGGAGATAGAAAATATGATAAAGAGAGTAATAGAGAAGATATTGAACATTAACAATAACACTATGCTACGTAAATCAAGTGACAATGCTATGGAGATAGAGAAATGAAACAATATCACCTTCTCAATTGAGGTTCCCTCAAGCACGTAGAGGAGGATGTAAGCTTGGTAAGGTCTACGTTGCCGCAACAACGAAGAAGCAGTCTCATAGGACACCAAGTCACAACTCCAATGGTGGAAAAGTGCAACAAGACGTAGAGAAGATGTGTAGGAGCTCAAGAATTGTGAAGCGAAAATCAAGCCAACAAGAGGGAAAGAGTCGTTCAAAGGTCTGTTGGAAGGCACGGAGGTGTTACACTTTGTCGCCAATGGAGAATGTTACATCTGTGTGGATTCCAGACATAGGAATCTGTCAAGGACGGTAGTGTACCACATAGACATATGTGTGCTCGTCCCCATCAGAAATCCCCCCACTGACACAAAAAACAAGTACCAAGTGGATGCATTACAGATAGGTGATGTGGAATTACTTAGTCGGATTTGATTTTTCTAAAGTAGAGGGTGTAAAAGGGGAATTTGCAAGAGGGGTGCAAATTCACTTCTATACAAAATGTTGAAAATTTCAAGTCTAGAACATCTCAAGGAAAAGAGTTAGTTCCTATGAGATATTAATATGCAATTATGCTAGATAGTTGCATCTTTCCTTATGAAGGAGATCATGAAACTAAAGAATACATGAATGAAGTGCATGCTTATCAACAATATCAGAAAGGATACAATTACAAGCTAATCTAAACAATAGTCATCCTGAAGGACCTCTGGCTACTTCATTATTTCCTAACAATTTCAATACTCCACCATTTATGCATTCAAGCACCAATCCAAAGCTACCTAAAGTTACTCCATAGTCTACTATAAATTTCCAACCTATAATACAACAAGGTAAAAATAAAAACTATGACTCGGATAAGTTAGCTAGTTATATTGTTGAAGAGATTAAGAAAATTAAGATCACTTTTCCTTTCGTTGAATTGCTAAAGATTCCTATAGTAAAAAATATTTTTTTAGATCTTTAGAGGAACCTTCTCAAAAGAAAAGAAAAAAAATCCAAATATATACCTCGAAAAGATAATAATCCCAAAGCTAAATATAGAATCCTAATACAAATAGAAAATACTCAAGTAGCTCTATACAAGTAAAAGGTAAAATCTTCACCTTTCTTTCTTACCCTAAAGATATTTGGAAATAACTTGCATAATTTCCTAGTAGATAAGGTGCCTCAACAAATGTTATTCCTTTGTCTGTTTTCTATAATTTATAACTTTCCCTAGTCAAGTCTTCCAAGAAGGTTACTCAATTACACAATATTGAAAATTCCATAGGAGAACTAACTCATCCATATGCAATCGGCATATGATCCTAGATTTTAGCATACATTGATATTGAAGTGATCAATTTACCTTAAGCATATGGAATGCTCCAGAGTAAGGATCGGTCAAAAAAATTAATAGATATATTGCTACATACTTTTACCATATGTGGCTACCTTGGAGAGGAATCCACAATCAAATTAAAATAGATAGAAATACAAGGATGTAACATTTGATTACAAAGTATAGTTAGAACAATGAAGTGCTTTATTCTAAAGTTAAACTTGGAGTATATAGACAAATTCCATGGGGATGTCAAGATAAATAAATTTTATTGAGCTATGTTAATTGCAACAACATGAGAAACACTCATGGTTCTGACATGTTGATAGAATCAAACTATGGTTCATCAAAGGAAGAAGAAGAAGGATTCCTAGAAAGTTTCTAGAAGTTCATCTCAAAGAAAGTGAAGTGGTAACCAAATGAAACAATATTCTTACAAGATATAACACTACACACTTTGAGTTCACTTGTTCATTATGCCTCATTATTGTGAATAAAGAAAAAAGAATTCACATTCTAAAAAATCAAGAAGTTGTAGAAGAAAAGCATGTACATCTAAAATATGGTGAATAAAAATAAATTACTAAATAAATCCATATTTTCCTTTCAAACTCTTGATGAAAAGAAAAAGAAATGTCAAAATAAATACAAAATCATCATTGAGTTTTCTTAAAAGATCATCTCTCAAGCTAGTTCAAAAACTAAGAAGCTAAAGGAAGTAAAAAATTAATTATTAACTTTAAATTTTGATGGATCTAAGTCTAAGCAAGGGTTTGGAGTAGGAGATGAATTGATCAATCCTTAAGGTAAATCATTCCTTGTATCTTATAAATTACAATTTCATTTTATTGATAACATAGAAGAGTATGAATTTTTTATTCATGGATTATTATTGGCCTTAAAAAAAATTCAAAATGTTGAGAGTTCTAGGAGATTCAAAACTCATTTTGTGTGTCATTATAAGAAATTTTTTGGTTATAAACTCCGACTCTGGGATCTAATTGAACATTTGGATTCCTTCAATATTCAACATATCCAAAAATCTCAATCATATAGTTGATGCTTCAGCTATTACAACAAAAATATTGGAGCCACTAACTTTGTCTAGATTAAAAATATTCTTAGTTGAATTGGTATCAATCCCCTATGTACTTGACTATGCAACAATTTTCAATTCTTTGAAGATGATCAACCTATTCCAGAATTTGTCACAAATATTGGTGTATTTGAAGCATAGGTCAATGATGAAGAAGAAAGATAAGAATTGGAATTGGAAGAAGAAAGTGTCATCAATTTGAAGAATAATACTATTCCTAAATGTATGATTGAGCTTGAAAGGTTGTTTGATGTAAATAAAATGAGAAAGCATAAAGATCTTCCAAAAATAGATGGAGGGAAATATGAGCCATTTAACATAGCAAATCAGATAACCCAAATAATGTCTTGATTAGTAAAGTTCATACTCCAAAAGAAAAGGAAGAAATTTCTAGAGCCATGAAATATTATCATGTGATAGAATGGAGATATGGAGACAAGAAGACCTATAATACATCTACAATAACCCATACCATCTTGCTCAAGTCAGGAATCAAAATATTCAGGTAGAAGCAAAGGCTTGTTAATGCACTTTTGAAACCTTTGATATTCCAAGAAGTAAAGAGGTTGTTGTCAACTGAGGTCATCTTTCTAGTTAGAAATTCGGCATGGGTAGCTGACTTAGTGCTTGTTAGGAAGAAAAATAGTGATATAAAATTATGTGTTGATTTCAAAAATTTGAATAAAGCTTCAAGAAAAGATAATTATCATTTTCCATCATTGGCTGAAGTGTTGTAGATCATGAATGGTTCACAAATTATTTCCTTTTTGGATGACTTCTCTTATTACAACCAAGTGATGTTCAACCATGAAGATAGATTAAATACAAAGTTCACCACAAAGTGGGGAGCATTCATCTACAAGGGAATGTCATTTGGATTGATAATGTATTTGCTAACTTTCAATGAGCTATGGATATATATTTTAAATATTTGATGGGAAAATGCATAGTTATATACAAGGATGATTTAATTATATTCTCAAAAAATAGAGGTGATCATATTGTAGACTTAAGAAAAGTACTATAAAGATGTGTTGGAATTATGTGCCTCAATCTCACAGGCTGAAACCTCTGAAAGAGAAAAGTTGGTGTGACATTCTCACTGTCTGGCCGACTAGCAGTTGTGCAACCTTGTGGAATTCTCAGGTCGCCAAGACCTTGTTACTGTCTTGCCGACTAGAGCTATCGCTGTGACATGTTGGTAGCTGTGAAAGTTTCTATCACTTACCGCCCGAGCTGATCTCTTACCGACGAGTTGGTGTCTAAAGGTTATCGGGGAGACTCATGGCGTCTGATGTTATCGAGGAGACTCTTGGCCAAAAGTTTTGCTTCGGTATGAAGTCTTAGCGATGTGAGATGTCTCGCTGATAGTTATACACTTGGAGTCATCGGGGTAACATAAGGGTTCAATAAGAACTCTTGGCGATAGATGTTTGTCTCGCCGATGCTTTGGCTGTTGTCGGTATGACTCCTGGCGAAAGGTGGTCTCGGGGTAACATGGAGGCTTCAGTAAGAACTCTCAGCGATGGATGAAGTCTCGCCGACGGTAGGACATTTCAGAGTAACATGGTTGTTTCAGTATGATCTCTTGGCGAATAGCGATAGTCTCGCCAATGGGAATGCTAATGTCTAAGTGACTTTGGAACTTCGGTATGACCTCTCGCCAAATAGCGATAGTGTTGCCGAATAGCGCTACATGTGATGATCATCGGTATGATGTCTCAGCGATATGGTTATGTTTTTCCGACAGCTTGTGAACTCGGTGTAACCTCTTGCTGAAGGTGATGACTCTTGGCGATATTGACGGTTGGGCTTTGTGGCATCGGGGAGACACGGTTAGTGTCTCACCAACATGCGAACATAGTTTGAATGCTTTGACCGATTGAAAGACTATCCTACATGATTTGTCTTCGACCAATCAGAGGAGCAGAATGGGAACTGCTAGCAGTTGGACTGTTGCGGCCGTTACTGAGAGGAAGATCAACAGACCAGGGTTGACATGGATATAATCTGAGATCGAAGATGATGTTCGGTTCGAAGAATGGTTGGATGAACAGTTTGATGAGTGATCAGTGTGAATTCAATTCTGAGAGTATTGTAACTTGAATGTTCTGTACAAGGTTGATCAAGGATTATCCTGTTGTAAATTTGACATCAGAAAGATAAGTCTGATCTTTGTATGTAATTTCCATTATTGTAATACAAAGGGGCTTTTCTTGGTGTGGTGGGTTTTTCTCCCGTAAGGGCTTTCCCACGTAAATCTGGTGTTCATCTGTGTATGTTTGTTTCTCTATTTCTGCTATTTCTTTCAAGTGTATCTTAATTGGACTGTAATTGAAAAATTTAAAAGCACCTCTGCATTCTTCCCTGAGGTTTTGACGTTTGGAGAGTTGTTTCCGCACCTTAGCTTTCCTTACAAGATGTCAAGAACATTGCATACCTCTAAATCTAAAGAAGTGCATCTTTGGAGTAACATAAGGGAAATTTCTTGGCATTGTCATTTTTGAAAATATAATTTTCATTTTTCCTAATATAATTAATACAATCATGAATTTGCAATTGTGAGCAAGTAAAAATGAATTGGTGTCATACTTTAGCAAGGTAAAATTTGTCTGAAAATTCATTACTAGATTTGCTAAGATAGACAGACCTTTGAACACTATGTTGAAAAATGATGCTAAAATAGAATGAACACCTAATGCCAAAACTACTTTTGAAGAGATAAAGAAGGCAATTGTTAATGACCCTATTCTTTCTAGCTCAAATTACCTAAAGCCATTTTATATCTATTATTTTATTTCAAAACACACTTGTGCAACCTTCCTTACACAAAAGAATGAACTCAAAAAAGAAAAACCCATAGCATTCATGAGTGAACCATTTAAGGATGTTGAGCTAAGGTACCTAAATTTAGAGAAGCAAATACATGCCTTTGTTATAACCATGATATCTGAATGTAGAGAAGCAAACATGTGCCTTGGTTAGTGCTGTGAATTTCAATAATTATATTTTGAGAAGTTAGGTAATAGATTTTGTATCTAATTCAATGGAAAAAATTCTCTTAATCCAAAGTGAGCTAGGAAAAATAAGGGTGAAGTGGATTGCCATTCTTCAAGAATTTGATTTAGAAATTAATACCATGAAAATAATAAGAGGTCAAGCATTAAACAAAACAATAGTAGAAACATATCCTCATTTGGTGAGTCATCAATAGGTTGTAGAGGTTTCCTCAAAAGATGAATGGTACACATACATAATCCAATACTTGTTAGGAAATAAATATGCTCCAAACTTGAAATAGATGAGAGCATTGATATTGATAAGCCAATATTACATTATCAAAAAAGGGTTCCTTTTCAAATCAATCACGAAGGGACTTATTTAAGGTGTTTGATTTTCTCTAAAGCAAAAAAAAATGAAGGAATTTCATGAGAAGTTTGGAATAGCTCGTGGATCACACCTAACTACCACACATCAAATCTTGGGAGCTTGATACTATTGGTCTATTGTTTTCAAAGATAACCTAAACCACATGAAATATTGTCACACATGTCAACCTAAGGCCATAACTACTTTTGAAGAGATAAAGAAGGCAATTGTTAATGCCCCTATTCTTACTAGCTCAAATTATCCAAAACATTTTTATATCTATTGTTTCATTTCAAAACACACTTGTACAACCATCCTTACTCAAAATAATAAACTCAAAGAAGAAAAACTCATAACATTCATGAGTAAACCATTTAAGGATGTTGAGCTAAGGTACCTGAATGTAAAGAAGAAAACATATGCCTTGGTTAGAGTCGTGAAGATGTTCAATAATTATATTTTGAGAATTTAGGTAATATATTTTATACCTAATTCAATGGTGGATATTCTCTTAATGCAAAGTGAGCTAGGAGAAATAAGGGTGAAGTGGATTACCATTCTTCAAGAATTTGATTTAGAAATTACTACCATGAAACTAGTAAGAGTCCAAGCGTTAACCAAAACAATAGTATAAACATATCCTCATTTGGTGTCATTAATATGTTGTATAGGTTGTCTCAAAATATGAATAGTTACATAGAGAAGAGCTTTGAGATTGAAAAGCCAAAATTACATTATCAAAGGAGTCTTTTTCATATGAATCATGAAGGGATTTATTTAAGGTATTTGAATTACTCTAAAGAAAAATAAAAAATGAAGGAATTTCATGAGAAGTTTGGAGTAGCTTGAGGATCACACCTAACTAACACACATCAGATCCTGGGAGTTGGATACTATTGGCCTATTATTTTAAAAGGTGCCCTAAACCACATGAAATATTGTCACTTGTGTCAAATTTCTGATACTAAGGGAAGATATACTACTCTTGTTGGAAATAGGATGCCATTTAATTGCAATCCTAAACATAATTTATTTCATGTGTCTCCTAAGTCCTTGGAAAGTGTTCTCAAACACTAGGATTAGAGAGAGATTAATTTTGGATGAAATAATCATGTTAATTGACATTTGTAATTAATTTTAAATAATAGGATCATGTGAGGGCACCCAATATGAGTTCCTAAATAATAGGGGCACAAGGGGCGCCCACATGGTAGGTAGCACTCACCTTGAATTCAGTTAACTATATGGAGTAAGAGATAACACTTCTGAATACATGTAAATATCCTAGGAGTTAGGGTTTAATGTTTACATGCATGAAGTTCAGTTTAGTTATGGTTCAGTTATCTTCAGTTAGTTTTAGTTGAATGCTAGTTGACTTCAGTTAACTTGGAATGCATGACTAATGACTTGAGTTGCATGACAGATAACAAGGACTACCTTTAGTTAACAGGGGATGACCATTCTTACATGAATGGTGGAGAGAAATGTTTCAATTAACAAGAAATGACTTGGACCCAACTTGGGTGCCCAAGTTGGCTTCTTGGAATTGACTCCTTTTCATGTTAAGATATTTCAGAAGGCTAAGTTAAGTGGGCCCTCTCTTGGGCGCCTACTTTGAGGATAAAGCCTTAAAAATATTTACAAAATAAAGGTTGAGTTACTACTTCAGTTTGGGACACCAAAATGGATGAAGATGATGATTTGGCATTGTTCTTCACGGTTAAACTCTACTTGGAAGAGATAGGCGTACCTTTTTAGGAGATAGGGATTGAGCTTTGTAATTGTAACTCTTTTGTAGTTTACAAAGTTGTTTATTGCCTATATATCTCAAGCAAGTTGAAGAGAGTTTGTATCAGTTTTATTGCAGGTTGTGAAGAAGATTTGGTGAAGGAAAAAGAAGCATTCTCAAGCAAGGATTGGAATTATTGTAATCTACTTCAGAGATTAAATAATACATTGATTCTTGGTGGAGTTTTTTCTTGAAAGGGTTTCTCCACGGTATATGTTGTGTATCTTCTAATATCCTGTCTAATTCTTCTACAACCTTCTGTCTTCATTCTTCAAATGATAAAATGAATTAATCAGGTAATCACCCACAAAGAATCTGTAACAAATAATACATATTTAGATCAACAATCATAAAGTTTTACAAAGTATTAAGCTACATAAACACCTCAATTTTCAACATTTGGTATCAGAGCTGAGGTTGAGTAGATTATTGGACGCCTTTCTCTTAAAAGATTGGAGGTTTTTTGGCTGTAGTGGGAGCTTTTACTATTTTTGTTATTGTTGATTTTGGAAAATAAGTTTGTTACAAGAGGTATATATTCTTGCTTTAGAGGATGTTTATCATGTGTCATTGAGAGCTTGGATTCATAGGTTTGGTGTGAGCTTATGACAAAAATTTAGTTTTGATTATGTGCATCATGATGCCATGGGATTGCTCAGTATCACGGTTCAGTGGGAGCATTTGGCAATGAAGTGGATTCTTGGTTGTAGGATGGTTTTATTATTATGCCATGGTATACTCTTGATTAGTGGTTTAGAGTTGTGGCACAATACATGTTATGATAATTTTGATCATGAGGAAATGTCTGAAATTCCATATGCTTTTGACAGTGATGGTTTGATGTTTATCTTGTTGCCATGTATAGCTTAGTATCACAGTTCAATGGGAGCTTTGGTAGGATATAGTGATCTTCATGAAGAGGATGGTAGTCACGATGCCATGTGTGACTCGGTACCACGATTCAATGGGATTTTTTGGAAGTGATGTGGATGCATCATTGGTAAGGTTATCTTCAGGTGATTGGGGATATGTTTTCTTGGTTTAGAGTGGTTGCTATTATGTCATGGTTTACTCTTGTTGCACTTAGAGTTTGGCATGGTTCTCCTAAGACTAGGATGTTTATGTATGTTATGGTGCATGTGATCTCCTAGGAGGAGATGGTTAGATCATGGATGTCATGTTTATGTTCAAGATTGGAGCTTTGACATTGATCTTGTGTAGTTATCTTAAGTATTGAGTACATTAATCATTTGCTTGATTACTTCATGATAGTGTTATGTTGCATTTGGAGTTTGGCATGGATTGGTTGTTTACAAGTCCTCATGGATACTTGGAGAAATAGGTGAGGCTTGAGTTCTCTTATGGTTAGAGACATATGTTGGAATAGTTACTAGTAAGAAAATCTATTTTCAACAAAAAAGACCGAGGATCCTACACCTTGGTTGAACATGAGTTCAACACACTTGGCGGTTTCATATGCCTCCAAAGAGGCAGTTTGGATACAAAGACTTGGGAAAGGTATTGGTTTTAATTGCAAGTAAGTTAAACTTGAATATGATAGTCAGAGTGCTATATGTTTAGCCAAAAATCCTATGTATCATGCTCGTACTAAGCATGTTGATGTTAAGTATCACTTTGTGCGAGAAATGGTTGAGAGTGGGAAGGTATTAATTGAGAAAGTCGACACTTTAATTAATGTTACAGATTATCTTATGAAACCAGTTCCTTCAAGTAAGTTCTCTTAGTTTTAATCATTTACTTGGAGCTTCATGATTATGTAGGTTGCATTTGAAGTTGGCATGGATTGATTAGTTGGTGCAGGAAGGCCATTGGCGTTAAGTTCTATACTTGATTTATAATTATTCCTTGTTTAGAATAATTGCAATGTATAATGTCAAGTGGGTGAATGTTGGAAATAGGGTGCCATTTAATTGCAATCCTAAACATTATTTACTTCATGTGTCTCCTAAGTCCTTGGAAAGTGTTCTCAAACACTAGGATTAGAGAGAGATTAATTTTGGATGAAATAATAATGTTAATTGACATTTGTAATTAATTCTAAATAATAGGAGCATGTGAGGGCGTCCAATATGAGTTCCTAAATAATAGGGGTACACAGGGTGCCCACATGGTAGGTGACACTCACCTTGAATTCAGTTAACTATTTGGAGTAAGAGATAACACTTCTAAATGAATGTAAAGATTCTAGGAGTTAGGGTTTGATGTTTACATGCATGAAGTTCAATTCAATTCAATTCAGATTAGTTCAGTTCAGTTCAGTTCAGTTATCTTCAGTTAGTTTTAGTTGAATGCTAGTTGACTTCAGTTAACTTGGAATGCATGACTAATGACTTGAGTTGCATGACAGATAAAAGGGACTACCTTCAGTTAACAGGGGATGACCATTCTTGCATGAATGGTGGAGAGAAATGTTTCAATTAACAAGAAATGACTTGGACCCAACTTGGGCACCCAAGTTGGCTTCTTGGAATTAACTCCTTTGCATGTTAAGATATTTCAAAAGGCCGAGTCAAGTGGGCCCTCTCTTGGGCGCCTACTTTGAGGATAAAGCCTTGAAGATATTTACATAATAAAGGTTTAGTTACTACTTCAGTTTGGGATGCCCAAATGGATGAAGATGATGATTTGACATTGTTCTTCACAGTTAAACTCTACTTGGAAGAGATAGGTGTGCCTTTTTAGGAGATAGGGATTGAGCTTTGTAATTGTAACTCTTTTGGAGTTTAAAAGTTGTTTATTGCCTATATATCTCAAGCAAGTTGAAGAGATTTTGTATTAGTTTTATTGCAAGTTGTGAAGAAGATTTGGTGAAGGCAAAAGAAGCATTCTCAAGCAAGGATTGGAATTATTGTAATCTACTTCAGAGATTAAATAATACATTGATTCTTGGTGGAGTTTTTTCCCAAAAGGGTTTCTCCACGGTATATGTTGTGTATCTTCTAATATCATGTCTAATTCTTTTACAACCTTTTGTCTTCATTCTACAAATGATAAAATGAATTAATCAGATAATCACCCATAAAGAATATGTAACAAAGAATACATATTTAGATCAGCAATCATAAGGTTATATAAAGTATTAAGCTACATAAACACCTCAATTTTCAACAACTCTACTGCCACAACCAACTATGGAGATGTGTCCCTTTGCACAATGGGGAATAAATTTTATAGGATCAATTAATCCACCTTCATCTTTTGACACGAAAAATGTTCTAATTGTAACATATTACTACACTAGATGGACTAAAGTAATTTGCAATAAGTAGTATACAAAAAAAATTGTAATTAAGTTTCTAGAAGACAACATCATCATAAGGTTTGGAATACCATACTCCTTGGTATGTGACAATGGCCATGCCTTTTCATCTTTAAAGTTTTATAACTAGGATTTTGATTATGGTATAGTTTTAAAATTTTCCTCTAATTATTATCCACATGATGATGGGCTTGTTGAATCAACTAATAAAAACTTGTTGGATATAATCAAGAACCTAATTGAGAACAACCCAAAAGATGGCTTTACTCTCCTAAAATTCGTTATGTGGGTAGAAAGGACTAGAGTAAAATCAACTTTAGGGAATTCTCCTTACCATATGGTATATGGAATGGATCCTATCCTCCCCATTAATCTTAAAATTTCCACTTGTCAGTTCATAAACAAATACCTTATTTTAGATGATAAATTAGAAGTGGGATTACGTCAGCTTCTATACTTAAAATAAAAGAGAGATCAAGCCATAAACCATTTTTCTAAATATTAATCAATTGTGAAAAGGTGGTTTTTCAAAAGGGTAAAGGTGAAATCCTTTATAATTTTAGACAGTCTTGTGTTGGGATAAAGCACATGAAAAAAAGGGTGACTATGAAGTTTGATAAAATTTGGACAAGCCCTTACCAATTTTTTGGAATTCTTGGAGATGGTACTTGTAGGTTGAAAACCATTACAAGAGAGGATGTTCCTTTTCCTATAAATGGCTAAATATTGAAACATTATTTCCAAGCCTAAAGCTTCAATGGATTTTTGTAAATATTATGAATTTTGTACATAGTTTTATTTTGTTTGCTTCCTTTGTTTTCTTTTTGCCTTGTTTTATGTGTTTCTAGTCCTTATTTTTCTAAAATATTAAATAAGGAAAACTATAACCCTCAAAAACAACATGGTTCCCTAAGTCTTGAAAATAAAGGATAAATTGAATATAGGTTTGTAATCCTTATAAATATGATTTGTTTGATATGCCCCATGAAATTATAGTTTAACATGAGAAGACATGAAAATTCTTAAGGAATCACATTTATCTAAATACCTTAAAATTATTTGAGTTAGTTTGGAGAATAGTGGATGTTTCTATTAAAAAATAAATCTAAAGGCTTAGTTTGTTGCTACTATGACTCCCAAATCTAATAGCCAAATTCATTGCTTACAAGTTGAAATAAAAAAGAAAAGGGATTGAAAAAATATCAAAATAAATATTGAAAATTAGATAAATTCAACTCTTTAGAAAAATCCAAATATATATACTGGGGCTATGGATGTCTGGTTGTAAATAGAGGTATATTTGATGGAATCACAAAGCTAACCTAGTTGAATCTATGGATGTGATAGTGAGGCAATATCCAGGGAGGCTTAAAAGATAAACCTATCCATGTAACTTAATGCAAATAATTGTTATTCCTTAAGCTTTTCCATGGAAAGGAATGAATCGCATGCACACACCTAAACTCTTTGGTAATTCATGTTGCTCATAATTGAAAATATTATTCTGTGGTTGACTTGATGAAAAACTTGGGTTAGTGAGAATTGGGAATCCTATATTCAAATTATCTTTTATTTTCAAGATCCTTTTGGAATTTTTTGGGTTTTCTTTGGTTGCTAGTTGTTCTTTTTTCACAAAACCCCCCATTTAGCTTTTTAGAAAAATAGGGAATCCCCTTTTTTTTCTTATTTTTGGCTTTCCTTGCAATTTGATTTTTTCTCAAGTCCCTCTCTATCTTGCAAAATTGTCATTTAATGGTAAAAATTCCATCATAAATTGAAATAACTTAAAAAATAAGACCAAGTCCTTTTTGGAGTTTCAAAACATTAAAAAAGAAAATTATTTGCTTGGGTGTTTCATCTTCCCAATTAGCTCAAAACCGATTACATAACCTTTTATTGCATGGCTAGTTCACTTAGGATGTCATGTAAAGGATATTTTTATAGAAGGTTAGTGCACAAGTAAACTACACCAAATCTCTATAGTGAAAGTCTAGTTCACTTAAGTTTCCCCACACCCAATTAATTATAAAAAAGATTAAAATTTTTGTGGAGATTCGATCCCTAACCAAACCAAACTCTTTGAGTATATAAATTTTTGTTCACTTGATAGCTCAAAAAAAAGATTATTTATAAATCCAATTTACATCCTTGCAAAAGTTCAAAGCTATTTTGAACCCACTTTTTCCAATATTCACCAAAATTGCAAGTTCAGTTGAAATCAACCACATATCATACATCAATGATATCACCATGATGTCATTCATTCCTTGTAGAATGACTATATCCAATTGAACCACACCATTATGAAATGTAAATTTCTAGTTCATTTTGAAAGTCCTGCAACTTTACTATAATGACATTAGTATGTAGTCACACTAACATCATCCATCCCACTGCTTGACCCAAGGCCAATATTCAACCACATGGTAAGGAAATCATCATTCTTTTTGATGATGTCATTTTTGGATCATCCCATCTAAACTAGGACCTTAGAATTTAAAATAACCAATTCACTTGCAACTCCTAGTATGGCTACTCAAAAGTTAAATTTTTGCATTTGTGGGAGAATGAATCCCTACTGAATCAAGGCTTAAACACATAAAAAGTGAGTATTTTTACTTAAAATTTTCACACCAAAGGATGAGATCTAAACCAACATAATAAAGAAAGTTTCTAATCATCTGAACTCAAGATTTAAAAATATTTAAATATAAACGTGTGGTACTAGTCCAAATTTATGTAAGGTAACATTGCCACCAATGCATTTATTGTTCACCTACCTAATTTTAGCATTGAATGCAACCAATGTCTTAATTTTCATTACTTAAAATGTAATTTATTCAACATTTCTTTATCAAAATCAATTTGAGAATGAAGAATATCTCCGAGCAATTTAGCATAGAATTTGCAAAGTGATTGATCAAACATAGAAGAAGTTGTAGAAAGGGTTTGATCCACATTTCAAAATAAAAGAGATACTCGTTTATGTTGTAAATTCACAAAGATTCTAGAATTTTTTATCTTCCTGACTAAATTCAAGTATGTACCTATAAACATGAAGAAAATTAACATATAGTGAAGAATCCTTGAGCACATTAAGTTTTATGTAAGGTGGAATCTCTTGTATTGTAGACTAAATGAGTGAATGAGAGAAAGAGATGAAGTTCAAGTTTAAGGGAATATCTTCACCTTCCCAGATTACTCCCAAGTATGGGTACATTATGGATACAAACTTAGGGCATGTTAGAATTAACGATTTTCATCAGAGAATAACTACCAATATTACCACCTTGTGGGTAGAGAAGATTGTACTAAAGAGATTAGCTACGGTAGTAGCCTTTCCGGTGTCCATGGAGAGCCTGGAGCTAGTATTAGAATGCATCTACAATCATGAGGAGAAACCACTAGTAACCATTGGGGGTAGATTTTTTTATAAATTTAAGTATAAAGAATATTCAAATCACTTTTAGTATCATTTTCTATAATTGTACTATATAAGGAGATGACTACACAATTAGCTAAGTGCAAAAGAGTCATCAATGTGAAATGGATGAATGAGCTAAGAAATATTTATCAAAAGTTGTCAAGACACTATACAAAAGTGACTTTGCAATGAAAGTAGGGATATATTAACTTTTCTAAGTAGGTTTGTTGGCCTCCTAAGTTCTACTAGATATTTGAACCATGGATGTATGCATACATAGAAGCCATCCTAGTTGGAGAGAAGATGATCCATTGTTCAAAATTCATTAGTGACTCCATGCATGCAAAGATAACAAGTTTTAAGAAAACTTGCAAGTTTTATATGACTTCCTACCTAATTTACTCATTTGTACTCAAATCCACTTTTTTCAAACTACTAAATAGGTGGCACCTTGGGAAGTAGACTTAGAAAAAATTTGGCTTACAAGTATTACCCTCAATTGGAGGATAAAGAATCAAACATAGAAAGGTAAATTATACCTTTGCAATGCGGTTGGTTTGAATAATAGAAGGTGACAAGGCCAAAAGAATATATGTTGATGTCTAGAGTTCAATAGATAGCGAAGGAAGTTGGTATATACAATTACCAAAGTGTACATACATCGAGATAAAAGGATTTACTAGGAATCCATTCAAATTACCTAGATATCACATAGATAAATTGGTTCTTATTGAGATTTCTAAATAGTTGATAGATCACATGAGCTCCTAGAGGCAAAGCATAGAGCAAGAACCAAATTTCCTAATCATATAGGGTGGTACATCTATAATAACCTAAATTTTGCAAAGGCTTTAGAATTTGAACTACAACTTCTCAAATTACACCCTTATAATCATGCAAGGCCCAAATATAATCTTGTGGGAAGGTTAGAAAATTGATCTGAAAACACATGAGACATTTACATCACAATAAGGATTTCTAGGTAAATTTCTTATATATTATCATGAAGTAAGGAAAAGATCCCACCAAAGAATGAAGTTGAATCAAATGAGGATAATGGGTACTCACACAATATCATTGCAAATAGAAGAGGATGATGAAAATGTGCTACATCCAAGCCATGAATTGAATATAGTTTTTGGTGAACCTATCCCAAACCCCAACTAGTCTATGCCTAGGTGTCTTCAATTGATAAGTTGAATCAACATAAATTGGATGCTAGTCAAATGTGATTCAACCAATGTGCTCAACATTTAAAATAAAAAGGAACTATCATTAATTATTTTAAAGAAAATAAAAATAAAAGAAATGATAAATCTAATAAAGATGACGGTTTTAATAACTTTATAATCAAGAAGAGGAAGGTTCGGGAAGAAAAGGTAGTCTAGTCTAAAAAGGGTGTTGTTTAAGGGATTCCTATAGATACAAGGGTAATTGTAGCAACTACCCCATCAGAAATAGGTTCTACTCAACCTCTTAGTTTTATTCCCCTCAATCCTATTGGGACATCAATTGCACCAACTTTTAGATTATCATCATTTCCTGGAGCTAAAGTTATTATTCCCACCATAAGCTAGATAATGCAAGGGTCATTACCTCCTCCACCAATAGAAGATCCTAAAGGTAAGAAAAAAATATTGAAGACCCCAGCTTCTTCTCTAGTCAAACAAGCATTCATGTATCCCATCCATGTCCACTACTCTAAATATTGTAGAAGAGATGGAAAAGGTTGAACAAGAGCAAGGTGAAACAACTAGTCATCTGGCACATGAAAATGAAAGACACCCAAACATCAAAAGAAGAATATATAGAAACAAAAAAGGATTCAAGAGGTAGTTTGCATAAAATACAAGAAGAATTATCTTATGCAAATTAGGCAAGTCCTCCTCAACCAAGCATCACTAAGAAACTAAGGAATGAGGTTGATCCCATCATTAAATAAATAGTGCACAAAAAAGGTGGTTTAATCACTGATATCCCAACTATTGATTTAGATGTTGATTTTTATTTAATTTCCAATAAATCCTTTAAGAAACTCATGTTTTTACAGAGGAAATAAATAGGGAAGATACCAGCTTTTTGAGGAGGTTCTACAAATAAGTAAAGAAGTACATGTTGAATTTCATATTGAACAAGCAATAGGATGACCAAAGGAGAATGTTCTAACATAGATAGTAAGAGACCAACCTATTGATGAAGTTAATAAGGACAAAGCAAGGGAAATTTACATGAAACATCAAATAAATGATAATGTTGTAGCTGAGAAACAATAGGTAGGAGAGCAAGGAGAATCCCATGAAGAAAAACATCAACCACTATAATAACAAGAACTTGACATCCCTACATGTTTAATTTGTTAAATCCAAAGAGAATAATATGTTGAAATAATTCCTTTGGATTTGAAGAGTTTAATCTAGCAGATAGAGGTACCAAGGCCCAAAATAAAATATAAATTAATTTCCTCTATTAAGAGGAATGCAATTGGATCAAGGATAACTCATATTTTGGCACCTATTTCCCAAAAGGACAGAAGTGAGATGTCACTTGTTTATTTTCAAATATCAACCATCAACCTAGGGAAAACTATAAGAGACCAAGAAATTGCAGAGCTAAAGATCAAAATAGATACAAAATTTTCTCACACAAAAAGGGATAAAAAGAAAAGATGAGAATTGAAAAGGAAAATATTAGATTTGCAAGAATACATCAAATAGTTGGTTGATACCATCTAAACTATGGAGCAACTACCATCCAATTTAGTCCTATTATCACAAGATGAGATATCCTCCCTGGAACAAATGAGACATATTAGTAATATAACTAAGTATTAGATAAAGACACCAATATGAAAAGGGGGGGAAACATTAAAGGTTGGTTCTGCCAGATGGGGTGAAACTTTGTATTTACAAGGAAACATAATAAATTGAGGGATAATTATGGTAATAGGATAGAACAAAATGACATAGAATTATCAAAATTGCTACATGTTCATAAGCTAAATGATAACCTATTGATCAATGAGGGAATTTTGACAAGTGGAACTATTTCCAAAGTAATGACCTAAATCATGAAATTGAAATTAGAAAATGAAATGGTGTAGGAATGTCAAAATAAAATGGAGAACCTCAAGCAAAGGGTCCTTATAGATTTAAAATTTGAAGATATTAGTGTTAATAAGTTAACAAATTGAATTTATAACCTTTCTAGTGTTGAAGGTGAGGAAAATTTGTTAATGGATTTTAGAGAAGTATTTTCTAATGTCATTACTGATCTAGTGACAAATCTAGATAAAGGACTGATGGTTCAATTTATGGATAGAATGAAGTTAATAAATTATACCACAAGGTAACTAAAGCAAGGAAAGATCAAGTGGCTACAATGCTAAACACTTATGGTACATGCAAATATAGGTGAAAATTTTCAAAAGACCTAAGTAGGGTTGAGATCAATAAATATTTATTTGCCTATAGTGAGTACCAAATAAGGGATCTTGTAAAAGAGAAGTTCATGGTAGAAACTGATAGTGAAGCTTATGCTTAAATTTGTCTAATGATGCATTTTATGGATACTTGGTGGCCAATCAATTTTGCATAACTTTCTCTACCATCTTCTATGTGTCATCCAACCTTGTGGAAATTTTGTCACTAATTTCCTCTATGCCACATTATTAGATTATTTTGAAGGTTATTCAAGAATTTTTATACCAGTGGAATATGTTGCTAGGTATCAAATGTGAAAATATGTGAATCTAAGTGGGAATATGTTGCACTTCAAACTTAAAGATGTACAATTTGGAAGAATATTCCACCATTCCAATTGTAAAGATGATGTTGCTTTTCAAGTATGCCATTATTTTGAATTTCAACTATCCACGATTGTGATGCAATTTGAACCAATGATTTGTAACTAACTTTGGTGCAATATAGAATAAAAGGCCCATTTTTATTATTTGGATTGGATTGGAAATTGATGATTACTATGAGACAAGCAATTGAAGAATTTCCAATTCTTGTTTACTTCATGGCTTCCTCTCATTTATTCAATAATATTACTTGCATACACTTATAGAGATTATGGATTTGAGGCCAACTACAAGTCATATCCAATTGTAAATCATTAGTGACTATAAAAATTTATCAATTTTTTAAAATATCAAATTGTTGCACCAACATTTGGGTGAATTTTCATTTATTTATTGATTTGATTAGTTTCCTTTGAATAATTGTACCATTGTATGTGTAGTTGTAAATAATTATGGAAAAGTATAGATTATTCTAAAGTTTCTATTGATATTTTTGAAGTGTGTTCATGTGAGATTGTTGAAAATTTAAATTCTCCAACCTTTTATTCCTTCCCCTTACCTTTTCTATTTTATTTAAATCTTTCTTATAGTTTCAAAAGAATTGATCAAAGTTATTTATCATTTCTCAAAAGATATTATGAACAAATTATGTAAGTCCCCTCGTAAAACAACCTACAAAAAAAATTGAGTGAATAATAGTGTGTCAAGACCTAACTATCAAAGCTTTGGGATAATAAATTATGTCTTAGAATTTAAAGTCTTTCAAGATAGATAATATTTCATTTGTGGATTTTATCTATTTTGTGTATGTATACAAATGACCTTAACAATCTACAATAAAGAATGAAGCTTCTTTCTCAAGTTTTTTTTCACAAAAGATTTAGCTTCATTCCATAAATATTTTTTAGCAGGTTCTTTGTAGAACTTAATAAGAACAATTATGTAAGGCATAGTTTGATTAGAACCTTATATTTTTGGTATATTACATCCTACTAAGAATATTGTGTAGCATTTATGGGCCTCTAAGAATTTTCATCAACAATATCCCACAAATTATGCTCAATCAATAGATCTTATATTTTAGTTTCCATATCTCTAAATTTGTGCCTACAAAATTTTCTACTTCAATCATCCCTATTATACTTTTCATCATTATTTCCTAAAATAATATCACAAAGTTATCCTTTTGCACAAGGTCCCACTCAAAATATGATTATCTCAAAAATACTTCTACCTAAGAACTAGAACCAAAGGCGATTAGGCTCTAACATAGCTTGTAAGGAAGAAAGGTATGAAAAAAATAGCTTCCTATGCTAATCTTGAAGGAAAATACAATCATAAACATATAAATAGTCATACCATAAGATGATGATTGTGTGGGGAAAACCCTTTTAGAAAAAGAAGACCCACAATCCAAAAATTGCAGTGTATTATCAAATATGAAGATGATTACAATACACTTACAATACAAGTATTTATAAGAGCATTCACCAACTATAAAATCTAGAATAATTTTGGCAACACTCTAATAGCACCTATGTAATTGCAAATTCAACTTCTGAAACCATTTATTCAAGTTTTAATTTATAGAGCAATGACCAAGCTAGGAAAGAAAAAATGGTTTCAAAAACCATTTTACAAAACCCCCCAAAAAGAGGCACCCAACTTGGCATAATTTTTATTGTCACCCATGAAAATTCCATGTCACCTACTTAAAATAGTAAGACAATAATGTAGTAGTAACTCCTAGTTTGATCCACTCAACATGGTTTCCCAACTTAGCCTATCATACCATCTCAAAATAGGCATTATAAGAGAAATAATAATGATGCAAGAGCATCCATGGCTCAGTGCAATCTTGTGTCAACTTGAAGGTTTTATTTTTGAATTTTTCAATTTTGGTGTGTTGGATTTCATGTTTGATCATTGAAATTCATATTTTGGTGTGAAATTAAATATTTTGTGATGTGGGGAATTTGAATTTGGATTTGATTTCAAATTGGGTCAAAGTGGTGAAGTGGAATCATGGGGAATATGCTTTAAAACTGAAAAAGTAGGGAAAAAGCAATTTATGATGTGGGTTTATTGGAGTCATTAAATCCATTTGTAACTCACATTTTAAATTTCCACAGCTCCTAAAAAATAGGAACCCAAAAGGTGGGCACCCAGGTTGAGGAAACTACTTTTTTGCTTTATTTGTAAAAGCATTAAAGCCATTTTAATTCCATATTGTATTTTGGCCTAAGTTTGGAAGATTACAATGAATATTTTATTCAAGAGTGAATATTAAACTATATTTCATTTGCCCTTCCTAGAGGTGGGCGTTGATTTTCCTGGGGGGGTTTGGAATGCAAATAAAATGCAAATGAAATGCATTGGAAATGTCATTACAGAAAAGCATAAGAAGATAAAAGCAAAATTCATTTTATTTTGGAATTAGTCTTTCCAAAGAAGGGAAATAGGAGAGACCAAGCATAGCATATCTCTAGAGAGTTTTTGTTGATGTTTATGGCAGATTTGAAGGGTGTGCAATTGATTTGATGTCTTCTGGAGTTGCAAAGATTGATGTGTGAAGTTGCATTGTTGGAGTTTGTGTTGTTGCAGGTGTAAAGGTTGAGATCCAACCTTTGATTTTTGAGGCAATATTTTGATGTTCATTTCTAATTTTGAATACATTTCCAAGGGCATGTAACAACCCACAACCCTTGGAGGTTGTACGTAAGTGTGTGGTTGCATTGGAGGTGAAAGGTTGTGTTGCAACCTTGGATTTTGGTGAAGATAAATCCATTTTTATTTTTGATTTTTGCATGCATTTGAAAGGGTGTGTGGTAGCCCACAAACCTTGTGGTTGAATGTAATTTATTGTTGAATTTTTAGTTTGTTGAATAAAGGAGTTGTTGGTTGCAAATTGCAACCCAACTATGCAAAATTTACAAAGATAAAACTTCTGATTTTTGGTGTTATTTGTATTGGGTGAGGGTGAGAAAAGAATTAATTGTGAGAGAAAATTTGAATCAATTTAACTCTCATACATTAGTGGTATCAAAGCCAGAAGATCTTGAGTTTGTAACAAACCACTGAAGAGAGGAAGTTGCACCAAGATTGAGCTTGTGGGTATTGGAGGAAATGTATGCAAGAGGAGCCCATCGCGGTAGAGGAAGAGGAGATAACTTTGTTAGAAATGATGATTTTAGAGCCTTGAGAAGGCAGGTTGAAACTTTGAAAAATGAGATAAGGAGAGTATTTTCAAGAATGAGAGACCCAAGAAGTGAAGATGATGAAGATGAAGAAGAAAGTACAGAGAATGCTAGTTTAGATACTAAGCAAAGAGAAGAAATTGCAGCAGTTACAAATGATCCACTGTTGAACGCTTTAAAAAAAATGGGAAAGAGACCGAAAATGGATGTACCTACCTTTAATGGAAGCCTAAACCTAGAAGAATTAATAGATTGAATGAATGAGATGGAGGATTATTTTGAATTTGAAGAGATAAAGGATCCAAACAAAGTAAGATATGCAAAAGCAAGGTTGAAAGGACATGCCTCCATATGGTGGAGAGAGATTCAATTAGAAAGGGGAAGAAGAGGAAAAGAAAAGTTTAACAGGTCGGATAAAATGGTGGAGAAACTTAAAAGACAATTTATTCCTGTGGATTATGAATTGGACCTGCTCAAGAAAATGCAAGGTTTGAGACAGGACAACAAGAGTGTGAAAGAATATACAGAAGAATTCCATAGAATTCTTATCAAAACTGGACATTCTGAAGTGACCAAAGAGAAGGTTGCAAGATACATAAATGGGTTGAGATCGAGCATTCAGGAAGAAATGGCACTTGTTAGAGTTATGACAATGGAGGATGCTTATCAAATAGCATTGAAGATTGAAGAAAGAATCAATAGGAGGTCTAAAAATAAGCAAAGAGGAAAGGGTAAAAATAATTTACAACAGTATTAGGATCAGATTGGAGACACTAAGGGCAGCAAGGAAGGAAGAGGGGAGAGTTCAAATCAGACCCATGATCAAAGTTTCAGAGGAAGAGGAATATCGGATAAAAGATTTGGAAGAGGAAGTTATAAGTTAACTTGTTTCAAATGTGGAGAAGAAGGAAATAGATCATATGAGTGTCCTAATGAAGAGGAAATACCAAGAAGAAGGACTGAAAATCAAAATAGGGCAGCAAATGTGAATAGAGACGAAGCAGGATCATCACATTCTGAAGAAGCAGAAGATGGTGAAACTTTAATGGCTAGGAGAACACTGTTAAATGAAGATGATAAATCCATTCAAAGGAGAAGTTTGTTTAGGACAAGATGCAAGTGTGAAGGAAAGACGTGTAATGTCATTATTGATAGTGGAAGCACACAAAATCTTGTGTTTGATGAAATGGTAAGAAAATTGTAGCTAGAAAGGAAGAATCACCCAAATCCATATTGAATAGCATGGGTACAAGATGACAAGAAGCTTTTGATCGGCAAACATTGTGAGGTAAAATTTAAGATAGAAGACTATTATGATGAAGTTTTATATGATATTCTCCCAATGGATGCTTGCCATATTCTTCTAGGAAGACCTTGGCAATTTGACAGGAAGGCGATGCATGATGGTTATGACAACACTTACACATTGAAGAAGGATGGAGTGAAACACAAATTGAAGCCATTGAAAGAAGAAATGGGTAAGGTATGCAGCAATTCAAGGTATTTTTTGGTTTATAAAATCAAAATTTTAGATGGTTTGAAGCAAGAATATGTTGGCTTTGTTAACATTAACTATGATGAAGATGAGAAAGGAAATTTATCTACTCAGATTGAAGAAGAAATCTCAGGTGAAATGAAGCTAGTAGTAGAGGGTAAGGTAAAATATGATTTTATTATTTCCTTTGATGAGAGAGAGAGTGAAGAAGTAGATAAGTTAGTTGCAGCAGAAATTGCTTTTGATAAAGTTGAATTTGAAGGTTAATGAAGAGTTTTTTGAAGAGTGCTTGTTTGAGAACAATGGTAGTGAAAATATCTTGATTGGTGGGCATGATTCCTTGTCATGTAATGTTGAAATTGAGCCTTTTGATGGTATTAATAATGTTGTTTTTAGTGAAGGAAACCAAGTTGCAGCAATATTATATCTTTCAGAAAGCATTGAAAAAGTGAAATTTCATGATGAAGGAAGCACATTCATAAAGTGAATTTTCAACACAAGAATAATGTTGATTTGAAGAGAAGATACAAAGAGTTCCAAGTTGGTGATGAGGTAATGGTGAATTTGAGAAAGAAGAGGTTTCCAATGGGTAGCTACAAAAAGTGGAAAATGAAGAAGATTGGACCTTGTTGGATTGTGAGAAAACATGAACTGGGTAATGCTTGTGAGGTAGAATTACCCAATGACTTAAATATTTCTCCAATATTTAATATTTCATATCTAACCATATTCCATGAAGGTGAAAATGATGAATTTGAAACAACAAGACAGCCACAAGCATTCACACCTACTTCAGAGAGTGAAAAGATTGAAGCAATTCTTGATAGTAGGGTGAAAAGAAGCACAAGAAAGAAGCAATACATGGAATATTTGGTGAAATGGTTTGGAAGACCTATAGAGGACTCTTCATGGTTGTTCGAGGTTGAGGTTATTTAGCTTGGATATCCTCTTGGAAAGTGATAGGATCACTTTTCTTCTATCGTAGGTGTCTGATGCAGGAGCATCCATGGCTCAGTGCAATCCTGTGTCAACTTGAAGGTTTTATTTTTGAATTTTTCAATTTTGGTGTGTTGGGTTTCATGTTTGATTATTGAAATTCATATTTTGGTGTGAAATTAAATATTTTTTGATGTGGAGAATTTGAATTTGGATTTGATTTCGAATTGGGTCAAAGTGGTGAAGTGGAATCATGGAGAATATGCTTTAAAATTGAAAAAGCAAGGAAAAAGCAATTTATGGTGTGGGTTTATTGGAGCCATTAAAGCCATTTGTAACTCACATTTTAAATTTCCACATCTCCTAAAAAATAGGAACCCAAAAGGTGGGCACCCAAGTTGAGGAATCTACTTTTTTGCTTTATTTGTAAAAGCATTAAAGCCATTTTAAAGCCATATTGTATTTTGGCCTAAGTTTGGAAGATTACAATGCATATTTTATTCAAGAGTGAATATTAAATTATATTTTATTTTCCCTTCCTAGAGATGGGCATTGATTTTCCTGGGGGGTTTTGGAATGCAAATAAAATGCATTGGAAATGTCATTATAGAAAAGCATAAGAAGATAAAAGCAAAATTCATTTTATTTTGGAATTAGTCTTTCCAAAGAAGGGAAATAGGAGAGACCAGGCGTAGCATATCTCTAGAGAGTTGTTGTTGATGTTGATGGAAAATTTGAAGGGTGTGTAGTTGATTTGATATCTTCCAAAGTTGCAGAGATTGATGTGTGAAGTTGCATTGTTGGAGTTTGTGTTATTGCAAGTGTGAAGGTTGAGAGCCAACCTTTGATTGCTAAGGCAATATTTTGATGTTCATTTCTAATTTTGAATACATTTCCAAGGGCATGTAACAACCCACAACCCTCAGAGGTTGTATGTAAGTGTGTGGTTGTGTTGCAGGTGAATGGTTGTGTTGCAACCTTGGATTTTGGTGAAGATAAATCCATTTTTATTTTTTATTTTTGCATGCATCTGAAAGGGAATGTAGCAGCCCACAACCCTTGTGGTTGAATGTAATTTCTTGTTGAATTTTTAGTTTGTTGAATGAAGGAGTTGTTGGTTGCAAATTGCAACCCAACTGTGCAAAAGTTACAAAGATAAAACTTCTGATTTTTGGTGTTATTTGTATTGGGTGAGGGTGAGAAAAGAATTAATTGTGAGAGTAAATTTGAATCAATTTAACTCTCATACATTAAATAATCCTATCAAATCTAGTCAAGATTCCAAATTAACTTCCCCAAAATTTCACTTTTACATGTCCTAAGATGCTATCATAACTTGTCAGCAAATCTCAAAAAAGAGGGCCACTCCAAATATACCATTTATCCATCTTATGACATCTTACAACTCATGAATAAAGGTGTTGACCCTTATCATTAGAGGTGGAGCATAAATATTAAATAAAATATAATTAGAATATGATGTGTGATCATGAAAAATGCTTAATAATGAAATAATTAAATCGGATGCTTGTAAAGTTTGAAACGCCTTTATTTGAAACAAAATAATCTAGCTCAACATAAAGCTCTAAAAATAAGTAAACTGCTAGCAATGGAAAATTCAAGGAATTAAGAATTACAAGAGAGGCTTTGATGGGGTTGCCTCACTTGTGGGCATACAAGTCCTCACACATAATGTCTATGTAAGGAGTATTAAAGGGTAACAAATAAGTTTTGGCATCCTCTTTCCATCATACATGTCAAAACTAAGCCACAAAGGCATGAGAAGGAATGTTGTTTCATTCCCACATTTTAACATGTGGTCGTAGACACAAAACCATTTTTCTTTTAAATACCAAAATTTCACCTAATATCACACTCTATGTTATAGCTAATGTGCACACTTTATGACATTGTACATGCAACGCCATTGCAAGCATGTTTCCTTAAAGGTAAGGAATGGGAATAGTATGGTTGGGTGTGGCAACGCCCATGTGACTCACCCTATGATGTAGGTTGCCCTACTTAGAGAAGGGAGTCTTGATACAAGACACCTTAAGGGAAAATCTCTCAAGTATTTTTCCCTTTTGGGTTTCTATATAATGGAAGGTGTCATATCTACAAGACAAGACCTATTAGCTATGTTAAAACTAAAATAATAATAAATTTTAGTTAAATAATAATCAGTTGAAAAATATATTTAATATTAATTTTACAAATAATTAGGTCTATTACTATTTTTTCAACTAAAAGATCACAATAGGATTTTCTCTAACAATTACTCTAATATTATAGACCAACATCACCTTTATGAATAAAACTAGTTCCTTACTCGTTTTAAGGTATAACGAGAATAATTTTAGCCAATTTCCCTTTCTCTAGCATTGATCAAATTTACTATTTGTAAATAATTTTGAATAATAAGATTTTTTTTTAAGGATTTAATTTTTCTTTAATACTCAATTTTAATTTTTAAAATACGCTATTATTATATTCGTCAAAACAAAATATACTTATTTGTTAAATAACCCCATTTGCTCATTCCCTCCCAGATTTAATTTTTAGACTATATTTAAAATAGTTTTCTAACACCATTAAAAAATATATGAAATCTTCATAAAATCACCTACTGTAGAAAATAATAAAAATTTCTGCCAAATACATTAGCTAAACCTAGTACTAAGAATATCATCATTTTATTTTATTTCAATTAACTAAAATAAGCCCAGCTAAGGGTGATAGATTAAATCCACTACTTTATTTAACAAATCTTCTAAGAATTTGCTAATTCAATTAAGTTTCGTGTCAAGAAAAAAAACCATTTGCAATATTTCTATGTTCTAAAAAATTAAGAGCTTCTTCCAAGAATACTAAACATTCTACTACTTTAATAAAGTATCCCTAAAAGATTAATTAATCCCTAATAAGAAAAGTTAAAAAAACAATTGTTAGGGCACAATAAGTAAATCCCCTAAATTCATTTTTTTATTCAATCCATCTCATTTCATCGTTCATGATTCTATAAGAGGAAGAGGAAAACCTCATCCAATAGGAGCGAGTTGTTTAGCTATTTGGATGCTATATGTTATCTATTTATTTATTTAGTTTTATTCTTGGTATTTATAATAAGGGTTTTCTAAGTGATGTTTATAAGGGCGACATGAAAAAGTGGAGCAAGTCAAGTTTATTATCAAAGCATTGGAGCTATATATCACTATGTTTTTTTTAAGGTTTTGTAGTTTGAAATAACATAGAGTGGTTGCTAAATCCAAACACAATAGATTTATTTACTATAAATTAGAATTTCTCACTTGTTGATACTTATTTTTCTCCTTCGAATAGATATACTCTTGAAAATACAAGTATAACTATTTGAATCTCTTGTAGGACAGTTTGAGTTTTTTTGTTCATTCTCAAAAGCATCAAAGGGTTTTAAGATCAAAAGCGGGCATAATTGTGGCCAACCATGTCCATTGGTTTATATATTAAAAAAAAATTATTTGCTATTAAAATAGTAGAGCACTGTCAAAAGGGTTGAGTCCTGATTTATATGAAAAAAATTATTTATTTTGTTTCTCTTTTTTCTCGAAGGTAGATATAATGCATAAAAATCTACTGCACTTTGGAGGGGCCAATGCACCCCATGGGAGGTTGTTTCCCCAATAGGGTCCACAAATCCTATACTAGGGCCACATCCCATATAGGGGTCGTGACTCCCATAGTGGGGTCATGCCCCTTTCTTGAGAGGGGCATGTAAAGAATCTAAAGTGGTGGAAAAGATTCCTACACTAATTTTGAGAGGAGGGTTATGCAAAATAATTTAGATCTTTACAATAGTTACAAAAACTAAACTTAAATAAAAAAAATATCATGCATACCACAACACAGTGATTTATGTGGGGAAAACCCTTTCGAGAGAAAAATCCCACTACAAAATCAACCTAATATATTATTCAGAAATCAACAAGATTATAACATACTTGCAGGATAAGCTTCCCATAGGAGTATTACCAACTAGATATCTAGAGGTAACTCAAAAGCTATCAAACTCTTCACACAATACAACAGTGCAATACACAGTCGTAATACAATGCCCTCATAAAATAGGGTTGCCTTCTAGGGAAAAAAAATCCAACATAATCTCCACTATCAAATTTGTGGCCTAATGATGAATGGTTGAAATTTACAATGATAAAATATATATAAAATATGGCTTTTGGGGGCACTACCCTTGAACCCCCATTGAGGCACACGACCCTTGGACCTCACAAGGGGGTACCTCCCCCTTGCAACCCCCCATACTCAAATATATTAATCTATTACAATTGCAAGGTTGAGACATCATTTTTCCTAACATTCTCCTACTTTTTGAACACCTTATAAGAGCAAGAAGAGGATCATCACCATGATCTAATTGCTAGGGGTTGAGAGGCCCATGGACATCGAACACCATATAAACTTCTTTGTTCTCATGGGCTTAGTTAAATAATCTACAACATTCATGAAATTATCTACCATAACTAGCTTCACTCATCCATCCTCGACCATATCTTTGAAAAGATAAAATTGTACATCAATGTGCTTGGTCCTAGAATGAAATGTCAGGTTCTTAACTAGAAAAATTGCACTCTAACTATCACAATAAATTGTCACTACACCTTGTTTTATTTTGATATTTGAACACAGTATCTTAAAACAAATGACTTCTTTACAAGCATGATTAGTCACCATATACTCATTTTCAGTAGTGGACAAAACAACCACAACCTATTGCTTATTCATCCAATTGATTGCACCACCAAATAAAGTAAACACATAAGTACTAGTAGATCATATGCTATCAACATCACCTACCCAATTTGAATCCACATAACCATGAATATTCCCACATCCTATCAAATTACCATGATAACACAAGGAATACTCTAAGGTACCCCATAAATATTTAAAGACTCTTTTAACTACATCCCAACAAACTCTACCAAGATTAGACATATATCTGGAAAGAAATCCGACTACTTGGGAAATTTCTAGTCTAGTGTGAACCATAACATACATCAAACTTCCAACTGCAGTTTGGTAAGGCACTCTACTCATGTCTTCCATTTCTGATGGGGATGTTGGATAATCTAAAATGAATAAATTTGTTCCAGTTGTAAACGGAACACAAAATGGACTACAATCTTGTATGTTAAACCTCTATACAATTGAATTGGCATACTTACTCAGGCCAAGACATAACTTTATGTTCACTTTATATTTTCTAATTTCCATCCCAAGAATTTGTTTATCTACACCAAGATATTTCATTACAAATTTAGCTGCAAGTTGATACTTTAGTTTTGGAATCATTCTTTTCCTTTTACCAATAAATAAAATATCATCAACATATAATGCAATAAATAGGAAACGATCACCATCAATTTTTATAATAAACACAGTGATCTTATTTAGAACACTCAAATCCCAAACTAAACACATATGTATCAAAATTATGGTACCACATCCTAAGACTCTGTTTAAGGCCATACAAGGATTTCTTCAACTTGCAAACCAAATTATTTTTACCTTTCACCACGTAGTGCTCTAGATGTGTCATATAAATATCCTCCTCCAAATCACCTTGAAAGAAAGTCATTTTAGATCCATTTTCTCAACCTTTAGATCATAATCAATAGCAATAGAAATAAATAATCTCATGGATGTGATTTTTGCAACAAGAGAAAATATCTCACCATAATCAACACCCTCAACTTGAGATTAACCTTCTGCAACCAACCATGCTTTTTACTTCTCAATGCCTCAATCTAAACCAATATTTTTCTTGAACAACCATTTGCAACTAACATGGTTTCATCATTCAATCAATGGTACTAGATCCCATGTATCATTCTTTTTCAAAGTTTTCATTTATTCATACATAGAAAACCTCCAATATTTTGCATCATTCATACCAAATACCTCTTCTATAAATTTGGGTTCATCCATGTTAGTATTCAAAGCAAAAATACATCTCTAGTCATCAAGTGAAATACGTTTCAAGTGGTTGTCTATACCTTGTAGACCTTCAAACAAGTTGAGATGGAGATTCCTCCTCCTCTTCTAAAGATTTAGAGTTAGATGAGCTCTCCTCAACTTCTTGTCTATCTAGGGGCTTCAATTCAACTTTCTCAAGCATAGAAGGAAGTTGAAATCACATCTTTCTATTAAGTTTGTTTTGGTTGTAATGTAACAGAAGAAGACTTAGTTTCTCTAAAAATAACACTTCTATTATATATTACCTTTTATGTAACAAGGTTCCAAATATTGTATCCTTTTACACCATAATTATACCCGATAAAGATACATTTCATAATCTTGTTCTCCAACTTTATTTTCTTCTCCTTTGACATGTGTGCATATATCTCACAACCAAAAAATATGTCTTTGTAAAGGATTGTGATCCGACCATACCTCCATAGGCATTTTATCAACAAGAGTTGATGTAGGAGACCTATTAATTAGGTAGCAAGAAACAACAACTAATTCAGCCCACTTTGTTCTAGACTAGCACCACTAAGCATACTCCTTGTGTTCACCTTTAGTGTCTTGTTCATTCTTTCTGCAACTTCATTTTTTTGTGAAGAATATAGAGTTATCTCTTGTCTATGAATATCATAATCTTTAGAGAATCTATCAAAATCATTAGAGAAAATTCATCACCATTATCAGTCCTCAAACATTTTATTTTCTCTCCAGACTATAATTCAACCATTGCTTTAAATTCTTTAAATTTACTAAAAACTTCATATTTACTTTTTAGAAAATATACCCATGTGCTATAATCATCAATAAATGAAACATAATATATGGATTTTCCAATGGAAGGAACATCTACAGGACTAAACACATCATACTGAATAAGATCTAACACACCACACAATTTATGAGAACTTGAGTAAAACTAAATGTGGTTTTTTTACCATAAATACAATGCCCAAAAAAATCAAAATCAAGATTACAATTAGTCAACTCTTCAACAACATTTTTATTTTTCATAGTCCTGAGACCCTTTTCCCAAATTGGTGTCATAACATAGTATTCTTTACAAGTATTTTATTCAAGAGAAAGAGCACCCTTGGGTACCCAAAAGCCACAATCATCCGCTAAATATGAAATCTTCACCTATTCCAATGAAGTAGCCATAGGTTTTATTTTCACAAAATTACTATTACACTCAATAGTGTATGCATCAAGCTTATATAATGTTCCAAATCTAACACCTCTAGAAATCATCATAGCACCTCTAACAATCTTGCATTTTGCATCAAAAAATACTATTTACACACCCACATCTATTAGTTTACTCATAGATAAAAAAAAAAATCATGTTAATCCAAGGATATGCAATTTTATCAAGTATATGCATGAAATTTCTGAGGAATAGTATCATCTAGGGCTTTCTGTTAATGGATTTTTTTTGGATTTTGTGATAATGCGAGATCTCTGTGAAAATATTATGCCCTATGTGGCAATTTTAATGTTTTTTGGGTATAGTTTCAGCCTGGTGCAGGGCTTTGCATAGCCTCTGCAAGTTACACAAAAATCTATTTGGGTCTTCATGGGATATAGTTAAAATTGGATGTAATGTGGGAATATGGTCTCAGCTTGCGCAAGGCTCTACGTAGCCTATGCTTGGTCAAACAGTAATAGGTAGGTAATGGTTGGATATTAGTCTTTGCAAAGAAGACACTAGAAAATGTAATTTTTTTGAATATTAATATAAAATACATCTCTTACGTAGCAAAAATCATAATTTTTAAGTATAATTTACTTTGCAAAATAATTAGTATCAAATTCTCTTTTTCTTAGTTAGTAAACCATAAACAAGACTTGAAACTAAAACTAGCAACGTTTAATATCAACAATTCCTCTTGCTCATGTTTATGGGTAATGTTGTCATGCTTTGAGCTACTACATCATAAGGGAGAAATAAGGGACATCATGTTAATTAGAATCCAATGAATGAGTAAACTTTCTTGGATTGCAATTTAAAAAGATAATTAAAATGAACAAAATTTGTTAGATTAGATTATAAAAAACCATCATACAACTTCACTAGTCTTTCATATAGTTTTCATTTGATATTTAGTTTGTATAGAATAAATAAATTCAAACTATGTGAATATAACTTTTGGGAAATATTATTTTTATTTTAGGACTAGGAATTAGATAAAAATAGTAAACAAGTGATGGTCATGGTGACTAATCACTTTTGATTTTAATTGCTTCCAATCATAGGTAGTAGTCACAAAGGAACTATTTGGGGAAAAGGGGCTCTAGAAAGGGATACATACTCACATAAACAATTCACATCAGACTTAGTTTAAAAAATATAATTGCATACATATTACATCCTGATCCTATTTGGAAGCAGTATATGTAGGTATTATAGGAAACAATGGATGTTCTTAGTACATAAGCATTTGAAGATGGGGTTTAGGGAGTGTCCGAGAAAGATTATGTCAACTTAATTAATAATACATGAATAATCATTCAAGAGAATCATTCAAATAAGAGGGGGAAAATAAAATCTCTAAGATAAATAACAAGATACAATATATTCTTTGTATACTAAGAAGAATCCTAGATGGATTTACTTGACTCCTTGAGGCTTTAGGCCAAATTTTGAGGCGAGACTCGAGCATTTTATTTTTGTATACTCTTAAAGACAACCACCTTGGTGCATTTCTATTAAGGGAGTATAGTCTTTAGTGAGGGACACAAGATCTTGATGGTTCTAATGATTCAAAGTTTCTATCTAGAGCACATGCCTATCTTGTTTGCATAGATGAACTCTTGTCCTTGATAGACATATGCTTAACCCGTAAGATTGGATGCTTGTCTTCAATTGGACAAATGGCTACATTGTATAGATAAAATTAATTGAGTATACAAATGAATAAACACGTAATAAAGTATCAAATGGATAAAATTATAATTTATGAATGTCTTGTATGGAAAAAAGATACTTGAGTATATAATTGAAAGAATATCTAACAACTTAATAAAGTTTAAAGAAATATGTTAATTTTGGGGGTACAATATGAGGTTTTTTACACCATTATTCATCTTGAGGGTGTAAATTCCAATTCAAAAATGATGGATGATGGATAATTCCAATTCACCATGAATGTGGTGATTGAGTTCCAGCTGTTGATGATCTTCATATATAATCTCCAAACTATCCATTCTATGAATTCTATGATATTTTCCCATTTTTCACATCACATTTATGACTTATTATTCCCTATTACATTCTTGCAAGCGATGAGGAGATACATTTTTTCATGTCCTTGAACACGCTCATTATTATGACCAATTGGTAGAAAATTCCCACAGGGGAAATATGGATTAGTTGCAAAAAGCATGAACTAATCCATTAGAGTACAAAACGCTAAAAACCCATCAAAGATTAATCATATAAGCCCATACTCAATGAAATTAGAAAAAAATGTCATAAAAGATTCAATTAAAAGCAATGAAAAACATAGTTCAAAATAATTGAACGAAGAAAGACATGCAAACCTTCAATCCTATTGGGGGATTGTGCTCCAAATGTATGTGGGTTGCTCTATTAAGCATAACCCGTGATTGCAAAGCTCAAGATTGATGAATGTGGCTCACAATTGATGCTCAATTTTCTCAAAACAATGACATGCTCGAGCTCATGAAGATTGTGAATGGTCATGATAATTGTGAATGAATGTGATGAAGAAATGACTTGTTTTATATATTTGCAGATATTTGATCAACAAGGGAGATCAAATCTCAAGATTGATAGTTGAGAAGAAATCAAGGAGATCAAGGAAGATCAATGGATGAAATTGAATGAGAGCCCAAAATATCCCTATTTTCATGGAAAATTGGTTAGATATTTTGGAGGGAAATATCTATTCAAATTTGAATTTGAATTATGGAATATTCTTTTTGGGATTTAGATATTTTGGAGAGAAAAGATTTTTTTTAAAGTGAATATTCTTTTTTGAAAAAATAATATTCTTTGTACAAGTTGGAGGAAAATTTAGGAATAAAATAATTATGAAAATTATTTTAATTGTGAGGATGAGAGGAAATTAAGATTTTTAATTAAATAATTAAAATTATTTAATCAAGTGGGATTGAAGAAAAATTAGATATAATTAAATAATAGAAATTATTTAATCATGGGGAGAAAGGAAAATTGAAATTAATTAAATGATTTAAAATTATTTAATTAAGGAGGAAATTAGTAATAAAATGATGAAAAATGATGAATTATTCAAATAACATTAATTATTCAATTAATAGAGGAAACTGATGAATATAACAAATAATTGGAAATTATTTAATTAAATAGAGGAATCAGGTTATAATGAGGAAAATGATGTTAAAAGGTGAAATCAAGATGTGTGATACATTCAAACAAATTTAGGTGTCTACATTTTGCCCCTCTTTGAGATAATGTACCTATTGCATTGTTTCAAAGACCTGATGTTATTCGAAAAAGAAAAGAAAAAATCACTTGATGCCCCAATGGACAAAGGAATGATGGTAGACTACCCCCTTGAGAGACCAGTCAAAAAAATTAATTTTTGGGTTCAGATTGTGATAGGATGGGAGTAGGTTTGCTAAAAAAATAAGTCCTAGGAAGCCCATAAATTGATCAAGATGGATAACCAAGGTTGAAAAATAAGCTAGTAGGGCGGCCAAGGGTGAAACCCTAGGATTTGGGGGTTATGTATATGAATTTGGGCTCAAATTATCCTCATTTACACACTTTGCTTTGAGAGATCCTAGACCTCTAAGCATCAATTTTTCATAGACATCTTCTCGAGATGGCCCTCGTTCCTCATACCCCACACCACATAGATCAAGTGTGACAGTTCTAGTGGCTCACAAGAGTGGCCCCCCCAATATATCCAATTATTTCACTTTTTCATGTAGTTTCAGGAGTTCAAATTGATAGCTAAAGGTAGGGAAACAAACACATCAATCCATGAATCAACACCTTTATAACCTGGCATTCCACATTTACAATTGTAAAACAATGCGTTTTTCATATCGTGCTACATTTAGGTTATTATATTGTGATTGTGATACCTTGTTATGTTTGTCTGGTTGTAAAGAGACACATTTGAAAATGTGATTGTGGCTAAAATTAGGGAACAAAATGTTTGAAAATGTGATCACGTTTGACTGTCACTCAAGGACCATTTGCACAAAGCGACACGTTTGTTTGTTTGCTTAGCAAACTTAGGTTTTTTAGCAAAAATTGACAAATTGACATTGTGGGCACTATGCTTGTTGGTGGTACTACATCCCATCTACTCTTGAGAGCAAAAACCTAGGATCTTAGATCCTATGGCCCTCTTGGGTAAGATAGAGATAGAGTTGCTATTATCAATTAGTTTTCTCTACATCTCGTACATGCATGAGGTCCGACACAAAGCTATGATGATTGCATAAGATAGCGACATTCCACCTTCCCACTGGAGAGGCGTACATCACCTTGGAGGATGTTTGGTGCATCTTGAGGGTACCTATTAAGTGTGTTCATGTTTTTATGATATGGAAAAAGGTGTTGAGTCCCTAGAGAGACCGATTGGAGACAACGATCTCAATATCGAGGATGGATAGATTGATCTATGACCCTATATTGAAGTGGTTGATGACATCATATTGCTTCTAATAGGATTGATCATGGGTCAAATCATGCTTGACCAACAATCTAGAGGATTTTTTGTTGGATGGGGATTTGTTATCAACGACACAATCGAGGATGGTATTACATTCACATGGGGACCTTGTATCCTCACACATCTATACCATGACATGTACTAAGTGACATACAAAATAGACACTAGCTTATCCACATGGGTCACATTGTTCTACGTTTTGGTGTGGGAGCACATAACGATTACATGACCTATCAATGAGTTTGAGAGAGAGGTTGGGGATCCTTTTTTTATCTATATGCCTCGATGGTGACACACAAATGTATGGGGGATCTAAATTTTTGAAGAGGTGTGTTCAATGATATGGATCAGTTTGCTTGGAGAACATGGCTATGGTGTGAGGTCTAGATAGATGATCACCTACACCTTGCATATTATTGTTAGACATGATGGCTTATAGGGCATACTCTCCACATCTTGGAGAGGTATTTACTAGATTGAGTTCACAGACAGTTTAGAGAGAGGCAGGATGTACTAGTCAATGAATATCATGTTGTCCATGCCATGATAGTAATATATTTCAAAGTGCGATGCTATGGTAGTTCCAAAGTTTTCTCTAATAGAGTTTGCACAAATGGATCCCCTAGCATGGGGATGGGCAAGTGGACCAAAGGATATAGGCACAATATAGGACTATGATGCCTGGAGGGTCCAAAGGAGACACTTATGGTTTACTCATCCTCATCATGCGATCAAAGTTGTGGGGGTCCACAAGAGGAGATATGAGCCTGGGCTTGGTTGTCACATGAGACAAAGAGCATAGGCAAAGGCACAGAGGGGAGACTGGAAGCAAGAGGCACAACAGGATGTGCCACTATAGGATGCTCCATAGGGTCCCCCTCAATAGTAGGATGTTCCACAAATACCCCCTCAGAAGTAGGAGGCTAGGGGTGATGATGATCAAGATGTTCATTTGGCTCTTGACTTATTAGAGAGAGACCAAACTCGGAGAGAGCGAGATGGATACAAGACTGAGAGATATGTCCAAGTAGCTAAATTGATATAGAGGACAACAAAGAGGGATCAAGCCCTCACTGAAAGGGGCCAACATGCCCTAGAGAGATATCAATGGATTGTTGACAGAGATTCAAAGATCACTCGTCATCGGGAGGCAAAGGCACAGGCAGCTTAACTTATAGTTGAGAGAGATACAAAGTGGGCTTGTAGGACCCAATTGGAGATTGGGCATGGCTCCATAATTAACATGACTCACCATATGCAGGAGATGCAATCTCTCATTCAAGAGGCCACCTACTATGACACCTTGTATCAAGCTACAATACCTATAAAGCATAGACAACCAAGATTTTTTGCAAGGAGCAACATTGCTGGTGTGTCAAGGAAATCAAATAGTGGATTAGTAGGCTGACCCTCACAACAGATGGTACTAGGACATCAACCATAGGGGTCCCAAGGACAAGTTGAGCAACAACATTGTAATGCCCAAATTTCTTTTTGATTGAATGACAAAAATACAACTAACAATTTTTATTTTTTTTTATTTTTGAAAAAAAGATGTAAGTACACTAGATAACTCTACCATGCTTCCATGAGAGCATACTATATGCATAAGATAAATTTTATGTTTTTAATTTCAAATAAAGTAATCTATAAAGAATATATTATTTTTATATAAAATATACATAATAGACTTAAATTTCCTATTCTCAAAATAATAATCAATATAATACATAAAGATATTTATTTAATTAATTTTGTTTTACATACATCTTAAATAAAAATAATCTCACTTTATTTTAATAACAAAATCACACATTCATTTTATAAATCACTTTTAACTTTCTAATTATTTATTAAAATAGTTATTCTTGTTTCTTATTTCTTCTTCTTCTTTTAAAAAAAGAACTTATGAGAGGGACCCTTGTAAATATGACATAAATTAAACAAACCATGTTACTTTTGAAGTGAGGCATCCTCCCTAATATATTTCTTTTATCAATACTAATATCAATCTAACTCTAACAACTCTTAACACTATTATTATTAAAGTAAATGGGTGGGGTGAGTAAATAGCATTTCACCACGCATTTCACCAATCAGCCAACACAGCAAACAGGTTATGCACATGCAAAAAAAATCCCTTCCCAAGGGTAAAATCCTCATAAATCAGGAAAATAGGGAATTATTCAGTGTTGCTCTTAAGCAACATTTCCATGATTTGAAAAATAATGGGGAGTCTAAAGTAGCAAAAGAGGTTGATGTCCAAATTCACAACAATTTGTTGATTCCGATAATACACAAGGCGTTAAATGCGTGCAAAAGGTCTCATCCCAAGGTGGGGACAACAAACACTTTTCTGACAAATCTGTGGTATGATGAAGAATGTAAGGCAGCCAAGAGATCGCTAAAGAAGAGAGGTAGAGACAAAGATTATAAGAAAAAATATGAAAAATTAGTGCAGTCCAAAAAAACAGAGTATGTAAACGAAAGAAGGAAGGAACTAATCAATCTTGGGAAACATAATCCTAAAGGCTTTTGGAGGGAACTACAGCAAAAGAAAAAGAAGGTGGAAAACAATATTACGGATGTCCAATGGTTAGAGTATGCTAGACTTCTTTACGAGCGGGCCCACGAGAAAGACTACCCTCCTGTTATTAACACACCAATGGAACTATTCAATGTGGATGATATTAAACAAGGAATAAAGAACTTAGCAAGTGGCAAAGCACAAGACATAGATGGGCTATAGTCTAAATTTTTAAAATGGGGGACTGAAACTCTTGCTCCTCACATAAAAAGAATTTTCAACAATGTCAATCGGGAAGGTTTTCTTATGGAGTGGACTACCAGTGTGGTCATCCCTTTATTTAAAAGTGGTGATATCAATAACCCATCTAACTACTGCACAATTATGGTCAACTCTATCTTTGGCAAGCTATTTGGGAGCATGATTGAACTTAGGATCAGCAAATGGGCAGAAAATGAGGGCAAAAGAGCAAAGGGATGGGCAGGTTTTAGGTCCAAACACTCTACCATCGATCACTGCATCACTCTTAGACACTTGATTGAGAAAATTTGGGATACTCAGGGTGAGGAAGCTTATTGTTGCTTTGTAGACTTTAAGAAGGCTTTCGACACAGTGCCTAGGGACAAATTATGGTATATGATGGAAGAATTAGGCATTCCAAATGCATATAGAGCACCTGTTCACAGGTTGTATGAGAAGGTTAGTGCTAAAATCAGAACAAGTGAAGGTATGTCAGAATGTTTTGACAGCGACATTGGAGTTAAGCAAGGTTACCCTTTATCTCCCATGCTTTTTGGGTTATACATTGATAAGTTGGAAGCTTGGTTAAGCAAGGATGATGGGGATGGTATCCAATTGGCAGGTTATGTAGTGAAATTACTTCTATATGTTGATGATCTTATCTTAATTTCAAAAACAACTCATGGGTTAAGAGAACATTTAAAATCCCTAGAACACTTTTGTCAGGAAGTTGGGATGCAAGTGAACACCTCCAAGACCAAAATCATGATTTACTCATTGAATAGAAAAGTTAAATAGCATACCTTTCTTTTTGAAGGCAGCCCACTTGATATAGTAAAAGAATACAAATATCTTGGGATTGACTTCCATTATAAGCTCAGTTGGGAAACTTGCAGAACAAAAAGGATACAGGGAGGTTGGAAAGCCTATTACCTACTTCAAAATAGGTGTAGAAAAGCTGAACTTTGGGATTGGAAAACCAAGAAAATCCTTTTTGGTTTACTTGTCACATCGGTTGTGCTTTATGGGTGCGAAGTGTGGGGAAGCAACACATCAAAGTGCAATTAGAGACAGATAGAAAGAATCCAGAAACACCTAATAACAAGCAATCTCAAAGTTAAAGCTATTGTTCCTTATGAAATTCTTTTAGCTGAAGCGGGGGCTTTTCCTTTGGAAGCTTCAGCGATAACCCGGTTGTTAAGTTATCTATAAAAGGTCGTAAACATGGATAACCACCGGTGGCCCAAAACGGTTATGGAGGAGATTCTAGTCTGAAGAAAGAAAACTTGGATGAAACAGAACATCAAGTGGTTGAACAAGTGGAACATCGAATTACATGAATGTCCTGGCACCAATAGTGAAACAAAAATCTATGTGAAGGAAAAATTTAGGACTGCTATGTGGTCAAATCAGATTGGACGAAAAAAAGCATATTACATCAAAGAGTTTAACCCAGCTAAGGAACATGGTGAAAAACCCTATTTAGGTGCAACTATTAAAGGGAAAGCGAGGCTGTTAATTGCTCAATTGAGGACGGGGTCCCACCATCTTAGATGTGAGACTGGTAGGTGGAAGACACCTAAGGAAACTTGGGAAGAAAGAACGTGCTTATTTTATAATAAGGGAGTGGTGGAGACGGAGTGGCACTTCGTCATGGAATGCACAGTGTATGAAAATATATGTAATCAGTACTCAAATATTTTAGACGTGGACAATATGTAGCAGTTATTTGAGGAGGATAAGATGAATCAGACGGCCAGCCTCCTAGTCAAAATTAATAGCAAGAGATCTGACCTGGAGAAGAGTTTGGAGGCAAACTAGGTTTCTAGTCTCGGTCCCATAGACTGTTTAGTCTCGCGGACGTTATTAAAATCTTTCATTTTCATTTTCATAGTAAAAGGGGTGTTTCATTTATAAGCCAAAGAAGGCAACGTAGAAACCAAAACTCAATATTTGAATACCATGGTTGTTGTGTATGAGGGTAAGAATCAAGTATGGGAGTGACAATATCTTTCACAAATAGTTAGCTTTTTATATTATTGTAATGAGTTTTGTTTTTCTCAGTTAATTAGTTATTAATAAGTTAGCTTTCAACCAATCAAAAATAATAATTTTTTTTGAAAAAAAATAAATTCAATTTTATAAAGTGAACTTGCAAAATAATTAATTTTATAAATTATAAAAATTATTTTTCATCAATATGATTGGCTAAGAAGTTGTGTGTGTTATTGGAGAATTTTTAGGAGAAGTTTTGAGAACTAAGAACTATTAGTTTGCCTAGTTTTGAGAACTAAGAACTATTATTTTGGCTACATTCAACCATTGTTTATATAACTTTCATCATTATTGCACAAAACTATTATATAAATTTTATGTTTAAATAATAAGTATTTAATTCTTTCATATACTTATACTATATAATCATTTCATTTTATTTATATTTTATTTAATATAAAATAATTTAAAAAAATCTTTTTTAAATTTAGATTAAATAATCAATAAATATTATTTAATATAGTATAATAAATTTATAGTGTATTACACATATTATCATAATTATTAGATAAATTTTATATTTATATAATCATCAATTTTTTCTTTTAATTATATTATACTATCATTTGATTTTTTTTAAATATTTATAATATCTTTATAATACCTTTTATTCTATTAATATAAACATGCATTATCATACAATTTACATTATAATGTTAATTATTTATATAATTTTAATAAAAATTAACATTAATGTGACATTTTTAAATATTATGTTAATACTATAATTAACAAAATTAACATTTAGTTTCATTCACATTAACAAAACTTACATTTATTTTTATTAAATTTAAAATACTACAAATGCAAGTACTAGCCACTACGTGGCACTTGTTCATTATAATGGATAGTGTTCTGCTAATATTAGTAACGAATTTTTATGTTTTATGTCGATGAACAATATTACGAAGTTGTAGATATGTTAAAATCTGAAACGAAATGCTGCTAATTATTATTAGTACTTGCTATTAGACAATAATATTGCAATGAGTTTTTTTTTTTGAGTTAATTAGTTATAAATAAAATAAAATTTGCAAATTTACAAAATATTTAATTTTATAAATTATAAAAATTATTTTTCGTGAAAATGATTTTGAGGAAAAGTGAAAGTTAACTATTTTGGATGGATGTAGGTGTATGAGCTCTGCTAGGGTTTTGTGTTTTCTACGGTCACCCTTGGCCCCTCTTGTGTCATACTGCACATCCTGCGCAAGAAGCCCCTCTTTTCTTGTGTGTACGGCCGCATTTACTGCAGTTTTTTTTGTTTTAATATGCCTTCAACCGGCTCTAACCCAACAATTCTTGCTGGTGTTAGTGGTTCGACTGCGTTAATCAATGGCTCCTCCTCCGAACAAACGTCCCCAGAAATTTGTTCTGAAAGTCTTTCACGAGGTAAGTGCTCTGATTCACCAGCTGATGTGGTTTTTCCTTTACTAGATTTTGATACTTCATGTCAATGGCTTGAGCAATACACCCTTGTTGGGTATTTTGTTGGGAGAACTCCCCCTGAAAGTGTGCTTAAAGATTGGGTTAACAAGGCTTGGGTCTCTCATGGGGTCCGCCTTGATATGGTCCAAAATTTAACCAAGGGTTTCTTTTTGTTCCACTTTGCGGAGGTCAATCATGTGTAGGCTATCTTAGGCCATGGGCCCTGGTATGTCTGGTCTTCTCTGTTAGTTTTCCAGGCATGGACCCATGACTTTGTTGTCTCGAATGACACCAAGTTGCGGGTCCCAGTCTAGATTGAATTCCCTGGTCTATCCTTGCCTTGTGTGCCTTTTTTGAATAGTATAGCTTCCTCACTAGGGAGGGTTATTTGCATTGAGCCAGATAGATTCTTTCAGGCCCGACCCCAGAAGAGGGTTTGTGTGGAAGTGGACCTTTCCAAAGATTTGAAAGACTCCATTAATATCCAAATTGGAGCTATTTGCCACACCCAGAAGGTCACATATTTTAATTTTCCTAAAACATGCTATAGGTGTCAGTCAGCGGACCACAAGATTAAGGACTTCCCTTTAGCAGTGCCTCGTACACCTTCTCCACCATGAGATGCTGAAAAGCCTCATTTGGCAGTTGCATCTGCTGCCAAACCTGATGCGAAATGGACTATGGTTACGAACCAAAAGAATAAGTCCACTGGTTCTGGGTCGGGTCCTGTGACCTCTGAGCCAGTGAAAGATGTTTCAAACCCTTCTGTGAAGGGAAAAGAAGCTCCGGTTGGAGTTGATTATGTTTCACAGCAGCCTAGGCCAAAGGCTACGCCTTGGCTGTCTGTTGTCATGTTAACATAGCCGAATGTGTCTTCTCTTGTGATGGGAGCTCAAAGGCGATCTCGCAACCCTTCCCCTCCTAGGGAAGAAGGGGAATATGTTCATGAAAAATAGAGGATGTCCTCTCCGTCCATCCAGATTGGATCAATTCTGCCATAATTTTTCCAGAATCGTTTCTCTTCTCTGAATGAAGAGGAATTGGGTTTCAAAAACATGGAGGAGTTTCACTCATGAAGTTCCTTTCATGGAATGTTCGAGGTCTAATAGACCTCTCCAGAAAGTATTTTGCCAGGGATACCTTATGTAAGTACTCTGGTGTTGAAGTGCTTTGTCTCCAAGAAGTTAAAATTTATGGTTTTTTGCTTGTTGCAACTTGTCGTTCTATTTGGCCAGCTAGTAAAATATTTTGTACTACCCATGATGTTGGGTGTGGCGGAGCTGTCACCCTTTTGGCCCCACAGTGGCACTCTTATGTGGTTGACCACAGGTCTGATCCCACTCATCGGCTCGTCTGGATCCTTCTCAACATTGATAATCATTCCTTTGGGATTATTAATGTCTATGCTTCTAATGATGTTGCGGAACGCTCTTTACTCTGGTGTTGGATTGTTGATTCTTTACCAGTTGCTACCTGGTTACTCTGTGGGGACTTCAATATGGTAGAAATGGCATCTAATAAAGATGGCATTTTTCCATTCAGATGGGCAGTTGGGGAAAAGGAGGTGTGGTTTTACATGTGCAATAATTGGGGCTTTTTTATCCCAATATTGGTCGTCGCCATTCTCATTCTCTCTAGCACACTTGGTGTAATTACAGAGCCGATTCTAACAGAATATTTAAGCGCCTTGATTGTGCCATGATCTCGGCGCAATATTTTTTCTCATTTAATAGCTCCTCTCTCCCAGTTAAGTCGTTAGTGGATGTGACCTTGTCAAACCACTTCCCCATTTATTTTTGCATTGAATGGGAGACTCGACAGTCTCGTATGTGTAAAACTCAATTTTTTTTAAACACATCTTTACTCTACCACAAGCCTACCTTGGCCCACATTCGTAGAGTCTAGAATTTGGAGTGTATACTAGCTCATCATATAGGCTGGATTCCTTGGTGGAATGAGGCTATCATCTGCACAACTAGACTTCTACACATTTATGGGCGCCAGTTGGCTATTTTTCATCGGCGGTCTTATGAGGCTACCACTGCTGACCTTCATGTTGCTTCTAAGGCTTTGGCGGCCAACCCCTTTTCTCCGTCATTGCAAGTCAGGGTGGTGGAATTAAGGCACAAGAAACAAATTGCTGACAGCTATGCTGCTAGAGGAGCGCAAATCAAAGCCTGATTACATTGGCTAAAAGTTGGTGATTGTGCTTCCAAAGAGTTTTTTTTGGCTTTGCATGCCAGGAACTCGTCCCCAGGAATTAAAAAAATCAAAGATGGCGTTCAGGTGCTTTCTGAGCTGCCTAACATTCTCCAATCCTTTGTGCGTCATTATGAGCAAGTCTTCACTGCACAAGAAGTCACGCCTGTGCAATAGCAAGCCCTTCAAGATTGTCTTACTGTTGTGCCAAATAAGCTTTCTTCAGCTTAGAAAAAAATTTGTGATCAACTATTATCAGTTGATGATCTCAAAGAGGTTTCCTACTCCATGGCTGATGACAAAGCCCCGGGAATTGATGGATTCCCTTGTGAATTCTACAAAGCCATGTGGGACTATATTGGGCATGATCTGCATCAAGTTTACTTAGAAGCTTTTCATTCTAATTCTCTAGGTAACTTAATTAATAAAGGTAACATAAAATTCATACCTAAGCCGGGTGACCCAAAAGACATTTGTAACTGGAGACTTGTCACGCTTCTTAATGTCTCCTACAAGATTATCGCCAAGGCTTTGGCTCTTAAAATCCGCCATCTTCTACCTCAGATTGTGCGCCCAGAACAAACTAGGTTTATCAAATCTAGATTTATTTTGTATAATATTATCGATGTTTGGGAAGGCATGGAATGGGCCAGACGTTTAAACCAAAAAGCCATGTTCATTAAAATTGACTTTTCCAAGGCATATGACCACATTGAATGGCCATTTATTCTTGCTATGTTGCAAGCCTTTGGTTTTGGGCCCAATTTCATTAATCTGTTTGAATGCTCTTTGTGGATTTCTCAACTTGTATCACCATCAATGGATGTCAATCCTCTGCCTTTGGACTCTTTTGTTCCATTTGGCAAGGGTTCCCGCTGGTCCCCTCTTTGTATGTGCTTGCAGCCGAGGGTTTTAGTTACCTCTTGGCCAATGCAGTTTCCTAGCGATGGGTCAAGGGAATTTCTCTTCCCAACTCTCAGGCTCAACTTGTTAATGGCCATTTTGTTGATGACTCATTCCTCACCCTTCTGGAGGAAGAAGACTCCATTGCGGCGGCTCTTGAGTGTCTTAATACCTTCTATCTTGCTTCTGGCTCTACCATCCAATGGCATAAAACTTTGTGTTACCGGTAGTCTATCTTGCCCTCTTCGTTGTGGTTGCAACAGTATGGATGGAAGTAGATTGGTCCTAGAGAAGTTTTTCGGTTTCTGGGCATTCCCTTTTCCTTTCAAGCATCTCTAGCTAAGCTTTGGCAAGTCGTGCTCTCCAGAGTTAAACAGAAGCTTGCTTATTGGGTTACCAAGCCCCTCTCTTTGGCAGGGAAATTCCAGGTGTGTTCCAAAATTCTGGCGGCCACCCATGTCTATTATTCTTCTTGTTGGGCCCCCTCCAAAGCTGTCTATGGCAAGCTTGAGAAACAGCTTCGTGTTTTTCTCTAGGCCTCCTCTGAATCTCACAGAGGGTTTCATCGTGTGGCTTGGGAATTCTACTTCCTTCCCAGAGACTCAGGAGGTCTCGGGTTGTTGTCTACTCAACGGCAAGGGACTGCTCTGTGTGTTAAATGGATTATTCGTGCCCTTACTGGGGACGAGGCCTGGAAAATTCTTCTCAAGCATAGTATTCAATCTGGCTTCCCTGTCCATAGACCTACCTGGAATGGGATTGGCATTCAAACCCTTCTAGTCATGGAAGAACAAGTCCAGATTGTTGGGACTTTTGTGGCCAAAAGCATCTGGTTTTCGAGATGGGCTCTCTCTCAACCAGCACAATATTTGGTGGTCGCCTCTTTTTGCTAGCAATGGTCAACCATTGGCTAAGTTGTATGGGCTTAAGGCGCTCAGATTTCACAAAAAGGGTATCCAGACCCTGCAACAGATCTTTCTCAGACCCACCATGCATATTATGGCGTGGGAAGTTTTTCGTGCCCAGTACAGGCTTCATAACCAGGACCGTGCTATTTATAATGGTATGGTGAATGTCATTCCTGCTGAAATGCTTCATAAGGTTGGAATTCATGGGACCAAACCTTGGTGGAAAGACTGGAAGTGGTATCCAGACACCCCTTTCAGGAACTACAAGCCTCGACTTGGTTACAGGTGGCTCTCACCACATTTTCCTATGATTCAAAGTTTAAACTAGAGGTGGCTTCTTCAACCTCCCGCTCATGTCTAGCATAAAAGATTTGTTGCCACTTGGTCTGCAAGTGTTGAGCCAAAGCTTTCCCACTTTTCTTGGTGTATTCTTTTCCAGGGCTTTCCTGTGGGCTCTCGGCTGGTTCACCTGGGGGTCCGGGACCCTCATTGCCCTTTTTGTGGGCAAGTTGAGAATTTTAAGCATCTTTTCTGGTTTTGTCCCAGAGCACAGTAACTTTGGACTTGGATTCATGGATTTTTTTGGCCCTTTAGGCTAGAACCTTTCTCTTGGCATTTGGTGTTGCTAGGAGATTCTCCCAGATTTCCTACAAAATTCACCCAGCTTTGGCACACTTTCAGGGTGGAAATTCTCTTCAATATTTGGAAAGACAGAAATGCTTGCATTTTTTCACATACTCAAATGGATATTCATGTATCTTTATATGCTAAAGCTATTATTTGCTCTAATGTGTTTTTACAGGTTCAAGTGCAAGCTAACAAAGTTGCACTTGAGGTTGCTCACCTCCAGGTTCTCGTGGACCACTGGGGAAATGCCCCTTGTACTGTTGCTCAGATCCTCGTTTCGCCCACCTCTTCCCGCGGTTGTTCGCCCTCCAGGGGCCGACAGCGAAGTGGCTCTGCGCATCCCCGTTCCCAACCCCTGCCTCGATGAGATTCTCGCACTCCTCGGCGAAACCGTTCTCCTCTGCGAGCTAGCCAGGGGTGGCCTTCTGGCAGTGCTTCAGGGAGCGGAGGTGGTTGTTCTGGGTGGCCCTCTGATGACCCTCCTACTTCTGGCTCTAGTTGGCCAGTCACTGGTAAAACATTCCCACGTTTGGCGCTTGCAATCTCGCCCCGGCACGAGGAAGAAGATAAAGAGAAAAAAGATGTTGATGATGGTTGGGATCCTCCTCTTTCCGTCACTCCAGACCTCGCTGATGTACGGGGGAAAAATTTGGATGGCAGAGACCCTCCTAGCTCTACTGGCACTGCTTTGGCCGCTTAATGGCCTTTTTATTTACTTTGTAATTTTGGACTTTTGGGCTTATCCCATGTGATCTATTGTTTTTTCTGGGTGTTGCCCATTTGACTCTTGGGGTGGGCCTTTTTACCACCCACCCTTTTTTTGTGAATATGTATCTTTATATTTGAATTAATATAGATAGCTACCTATTCATCAAAAAGAAAAAAGTTAACTATTTTTTTGCCCATTTTTTAGAAAGTTGAACTATTATTTTTCCTATTTTGAAGCAACGAAATTTATTATTTTTTCTACAATGACATTTTTATATATACATTAAAACTTCATATTAAATTTTGAATTAATAATAAATCTTCACTGTTATTTCATATTGATCTCGGTTCATAAATTGCACATGGGGTAGAAAGTGTGTTGAATTGATCTCGAGTTCATAAATTGCATGTGGGGTAGACAGTGTGTTTATTTGGACTTGGTCACTAATTTCCTGCAACCGCAACCACTTAAGTGCAGGTGCACGCGTGTTGTATAATTTATGTGGAATTGGGAGGGTTTAATGAAATCATTTTTTCACCCTTCCATTAGATCACGGCGTCCTTCCGCTCACTCAAAAAAAAAATTGAAAAAGAAGAAAAGCGGACAGTAAATGCTAAATTCCATTCTTTTCAGTTCAAACAAATTTAGAATTTTTCCTTCCTATTTTTATGGTATAGTTCCTAGTAGTTAAAAGGAGAATGGTTATTTTTAATTAAAATAATGTAAAGGAACTCAATTTTTAATTACTATAACACCATTTAATTTTTTTACAACAAATTACATAAGTGTTGAATAATTAAGATAAAATAATTATAATATAAATATAAACATTTTAATCAATTATAATATTATTTACTCAAATTTTTTTTTTCTAATTTGTAATTTATCATAAAATATTTATTATAATCAAATTATAATTGTAATCTTAATTATTATTAATTATTATATTTCCAAAAAAAATATAATTAAAATTAAGATTAGAATAATTATAAATAAAAATTATATTATATAATCATTTCATTTTATTTATGTTTATTTAATATTAAATCATTTTTAAAAATATTATTTAAATTTATATTATATAACCAATATATAATCAATAAATATTATTTAATATAATTTACATTATATTAGACATATTATTATGTAACATAATTATTGAATAAATTTTATATTTATATAATTATCATTTGATTTGATTTTTATTTTGTTTGATATTTATAATATCTTTATAATATTTAAAATTTTAATATATAATTATTTGTATGTAAGATAATTGATTTTTATATAATATAATTAAAATAAAATTATTAATTATTAATATTAATATAAATGCATGTAACTATCTTTTATTCCATTAAGTTTTCATTATCTTATAATTTGATTAATATATTATTTATATAATTTTAATAAAAATTAGCAATTATGTAAAAAAATTAAATATTATATTAATACTATAATTAACAAACTAAACACTTAATTTTATTCACATTAAAAAAATTTACATTTATTTTTATTAAATCTAAAATACTATAAAGGAAAGTACTAGCCACTATGTGGCACTTGTTTTTATTATGATTTGTTGTTAATGGTGTTATCACCTAAACAAAACAAATATAAACTCGATATCTTCATTATTAAGGAAAAACAAAATTGATATTTAGATATTTAGTATTATTGCATATTGAAAGTATGACACATATAGAATTAAGAGTATTATGGAAATAAAATAATAAGTCAATGCTATCTTTGACAGAAAAAATTTAAAATTAGTATCAAATACTAATGGATAAAATAAGAGAAGCGTATAGAATAATAATCCTATATTTCAATCATTATCAGTTAATATTATTATTAAGAATTGCCTTAAACTTCACCATTCTGTCATCAAACATTAACAATCAAATTACTACTACATTGTTGTTATCATGCCATTACTCTTTCTTTTGTTTATATAAAATGCAAGAGTATGGATTACACACCCTTTCAAACATCTTTGCATGTTCAGGATTTTATTTTATTCTATTTTATCAATCTTTCCATTCTAAAAGCATCAAGACTGAGGAACTTAGGACGAGACTACTGTCATGCTACTTGAAAAGAGCACACCAATCTAAAAGGTGTAGAGGTGGGCAGCAAGAATGAATTTGATTCCTACAATCTGTGTGTTAGGCTAGCAGTCAATAAAAATTGGAAGAATGGATGGTTAACTAGTAAGAGAGTAACAATGACTCCATCCGGAGAGAGGTCAATTCCCTTCATTGGCCCACATAATGTCCTTTTTGTTAATCACCTATTTCATGACAGTTCTCTGTAAACTTACCATGCTTTGCATGGTGTTCTTCTACGGAGACCTCACACTACCACTAGCCAATTATCTGACTTACTTATCAGTGATAGCTATACCAATGGTTGCAGGCACTGGAAATGAATAAGATACTAAGGATAGAAGGGACCCCTCACAACTAGGGTCAATGATGAAGAAGATTAATTAAAGTTTTGTGATACGCTCTTGTACGCATGAGAATATTTAGCCGCGCCTAGAGTTTTCCAACTCACATAGCAGACATTGTATTTACTTTATCCTTGGTGATTGGCTTATGATTTGTTTATGGCATGGAGGGATTTGTCTAAACCAATCCTACTGATGTATCACTAACATCAATGTTTTCTCCTGTTGACTGTGCACACACTACTGCGTGTTTATGGTAGTAAAACCAACCAATGTATATGATATTAAAATCCTTAATAATATTATAATGAGTCCATGTTTAGATTAATAGTTTTATGAGACGTCTACAAGTATTGGCGTGGTGAGGGACTAAGGCAATGTCTCAATCTAGAAGAGAAGAGGCATTTGATGAAGGAGATGCTAGGGAGCACATATTTACTGTTGCAACCATTTCTTTTTATTTTATTTATTTATTTCTTTATACTCTTTTGTGTGTTATTCATCCCTAAATTGACAGTGCCCAACATATTTTCACCTGGTGTTTCACGGGTTTAGGGAGAAAAGCAATAATGTTAAATGGCAGTTGAAATAGTCTTAGGTCACCACTATTGCCTGTTAATTTGGCATACCACAGCCTAAGCATATATACATTAAAATTCAATCAAAGTTGCAGATAATTTTTTGACAACTAAGGTTGCAGGAGAGGCGTCTAAAGTGAAATCTCGGCAACAGAAGGTACACTCTACCAATGACCTCCTGTAACATCTAATTATTTACCCCACTATTTTCAAATTCAATCTCAGTCTTAAGCATAAATCTCGTTGAGATTAAATATGACCTTGGTATAAATATTTACCCTTGCTTCTCTTAAGAAAATATGAATTCCATTTTAAGGCTTAGTTGTGACCCATGAAGCTCTATCTTATTTATTTTTACACGAGTGATATGTATTAAACAACTGAAGTAATATATGTAACTCATTATACTACAACCAGATATATAAAAGAAATGCATCCATTGAGGTCATACCCTTAAGAATTTTTTTTTCACTAGCCAATGTAAGGATTTATCATCCCTGCATGGTTATTATATTAAAATGTAAAATGGAATTTTACGCAACAAATTAGTATCTATGCCTTGATGGAATTTCGTTGTGGTGTGCTCTTTTCCTTCTTACGAGCTCCAATTTGTTGCTAGGCCACAATATGTCTTGACTTTCCTTTATGTGGGTAGTTGCTTTCTATCAAGTTCTACAGTTGATGTCTTCTATGGAGGTGGAGGTTGCTCCTATTGAGGTGGAGCTCTTTCATATTGAGGTCGAAAGGGGTGTTGTGGATTAGGTGGGAAGCTCTATGTCTTGTGGTAAAGAATCTCTCTTCATCTTCTCCTATAGAGGGGTGCCCTCTCCTATTGAGGTGGAGGTTGGGTTGGTGTTTCTTGTTGATTGGTGTTGTGAGTTGGTTTGTTGCAGCTTGGTTACTTTGTTGTTTGAATGTTTCAGGTGGTTTGTTTTAGTTTCCTTGGGTTTAAGGTCCCTGCCAAAACCTGATTGTAAAGGGTTTACAGTCCCTTCAAAACCTATTATGGGGTCAAGGTCCTTGAAAAAACTGATTAAGGGTTTAAGGTCCCTTCAAAAACCTTTGGGTGTTAGGTCCCAACTTTAGCTGATTTGTGGGTTCAAGGTCCCTGTAAAACCTTTGTGCAGCTTGAGCTTTCTAATGTTATTCTTAGTGTTGCAAGCTGATGGGATGATGATGGTATTTGGATTATCTTTAGTGTAGTATGTTTCGCATGGATAGGGTTTCTAGTCCCTTCAAAATTGAGTTATAATGGGTTTTGGGTCCCATCAAAACTTGTTTTTCCTCATCAAAAACAAATTAGTATCTATGCCAAGATATCTACATTCAACTATGTATAATTCTTTACACCTTTTTTTTTTACTTTCTGATATAAAATAACACTCAGAGTTATATAAATCCTATAATAACTTATTTACCATTTTTTATATATAGACTTACTTTTGCAGCCAAAATAAGTTGGAACAAATGAAGATACATTCTTTTACACTTCATCTTGGTGCTTCAAACTGAATTCTGTTTCTTTATTCTATAACAACAATATCATAACTTCTATTCTTCTATTCATACATGTTTTACACTACCAAAACTAGAAATTACATTTGTTATTAGCTACTGCTTCATTTTCCAATTTGTTATAGCTTTGTTTGTAGTAGAATGCACATTCATATTCTAAAAGATGTAACCTTTAATTTTCATAATTTAATCCCCTTTATTTTTCTTGCAAGGTAAATATATACATTCATAGAACAAAGAAAGTGACATTTACAATCAACAACATTAAATCTACAAATACCCATTTATGTTTCTCAACAAAATGTATCATACTCCCTTAAGCAAATGATTTGAATGTAGGAACTTCAATTTCAGACTAATATTTATTCTACCAAAAATGATATGCATATTGTCTTAAATAAAAAGGGGAATGCAATTGATATAATGAGTGTTCTTTTTGACCTCTAGATATAGAGAGAGATACAATATCATGCAAAACATACAACACTTTACACATATACATTTTCCCCCCACCTCTACCGATAGAGGTAGTTGCATTTTAGTGAGGTTATCTTCACCTCATAGGCATAATGATATGACAAAATAGGTACTCTTTTCCAAAACTTGAAGGATCCTCATAACTTTCTCCAACCTACACAAAGCACAAATATTTTCTCCATGGCCAACGTAGTTCTCACCCCCCAACCTTTGGTTGGAAACCAACCACCTCGAGCTAGGAGGAAACCAAGGGAACCGGGTATTCACAAAGACCATTCCAACAAGCCATATAAACACACATGAAACATACAACAAATTTCACTCCCTCCCAAGGGGTTTATCACATAACTTAAAGATTCATTACAAATCCAACATGGGGAATGGAGGGTGGACAATACACTCCATATGGGGACTCAAAAGAGGAAAACAATAATAAAACCATTATCATACTTTCATCTCTTCACATACAACCCTTCCACCATAACTCCTCTTTCACAAAAGACCCACACCACCAAAACCATTTCTACCATTTCATAATTTGCATATGGATACTCATACCCTTTGTAAGCCTCTCCTTTTAAGGAGGAACTAAACATCCCCATGGAGGTTCCTACTCCATACCATCCCCAACAAGGGACGCTCTACCCAAATTTTGGGTGAGCCTATCCCTATACAACCCTTTTCCCATCACATAATACACAAGAAAACAACACAAGAAAACAAATGCCAAAAGTATTTTAAAACAAACATACAATCTCATCTGATTAAAACAAAGAGAAACAAGAGTAGAATGGTAAACCTACCTCCAATCCAAGCTTAAGGAGAGATGGGTTGGAGATCCATACAACTCCTCTTCTTCCAAGTTTTTGCTTCAATCTCCTCAACCCCCAAAATTCAACCAAAATCAAGAATGCAAAAAGAATCCTATAACCCTTATTTTGATTTTGTTTTATAGGAACTCAACTTTGAATTCCTTTGAATAGGGGGCTAAAATTTGTCAACCTTCCATTCATTCATGTGTGTGAGATCTTGGGAGCCTTCCAAGGCAACTTGGAGAAGTGGGAATGGAAAGAGACTAGTCCCCATCCCACTTCCCAAAACCTTATTTTCGTCAAAGCTCTTAAAGGCCTCAAAAATAGTGCCCAATCTTGAGATTGACCCAATATTTTGAGCTAAAAAGGTACCTAACCCATAGGTACCTACCCTAGGGACCTCAAACCCATAAAAACACTTTAAAAATATCACTTTTCAATCCCCAAAAAGTGCCTAAAAGTTCAAATCCGAGTTTGTCCACTTGGATGGACAACTCACCTCCTAGATGGACTAACATGGCAATAAAAATTAAATTACAAACATTCACAGTTTACATCACAAATAAAATACATCGCAAAACGAAACTATAGTCCCTCCAAATGGACTATAGTTTGGTTTCACTAGTTAAATTACTTAGGGTTTCCAAGGGTTGTCTCTGATTCCATTTGGCCATGGATGATGTACCTGTACACTTGATGCACATGTTTCATCATGCAATTACATTCACACAAGTTTCATAGTTCACGTGTCATAAAGCTCTCATCACATAATTGAAAAATCATTAATCACCTATCTTATCCCATTTTTATTAACCTTAATTTTCATACTCCTCAAATTGCAACATGATTCATTCACACCACATATTTCATTCATTCATAGTTAAAGTTTCAAGATTCAAATTAAACAAACTCAATAAACAATACATAATTAGACCAATCATCATAGTCAGCTAATTAAGCATGTAGCATAATCAAAATCAAATCATCATATAAACTTAAACGTTTAAATATCCTATCATCAATGGTATCAATAGGCATAGACAATAATCAACCTCAAAATAATCCAAGTACTAGATGTAGCATAGGGGTGGGTCTCACAAACACTAGGTCATGGGTCAACCACTCCTCAGCCTCCTGATATAGACTAGCGAGGGAGCTCTGGGTAGATTGGTGTATAAATCATTTTCTTGATGTATTGATTATTGTTAAGTAGACATATTTATATGCATTCATTGGCTTTTGAGAGCATCGTGTACACATATTTTTGATGTATATTATTGTATCACACATTCAATGTATGTATCAGATGTTTTGTATCATGAAATTTCCATTTTTTATGATATATGAGATGATATGATCTTTTTTGATGCAGCTATGATATGGTGTCATGTTGTTCCTTGATTTATGATTTCTATGATGTACGCCTTGATTATGGATGGATTGATGTTTAATGATATGAAGATGATGTATAATGGTGATATATGATTATGGTTATGCTAATGATCGGTGGATGTAGGATGCATGTTATGATATGATTCAATATGGTCATGATTATTCTTTTTCGTATTTTGATATGACATATATGCGATGATCATGCATGATAGATGGTATGCATGCTATTGATAGTCTATAGATACAGGATGAGATGCATATATTTTTGTTGTCACGATACTTGAATAGAGATATTAGTATGATGAGATAAAAGAAATGGATGATTAGATAGAATAAGAATAGAATGAAATTAAATGAATGATGTTGATTACGATACTAATAAATCAATGATTATTTTGAGATTTTATTGGATATATGATGAGATGGGATAAATTATTTTGCTTTGCTTTTAGGTTATGCTAAATGATGTAGAGCAATCCTTATTTTGATATAGCAAGTAGACACAATGCACCAAGGTATGAAGAACCAAGGTGGTGTTGTATCTATTGCATGGACTTTGACTCTCCAAACAGATAGGAGTATCCTTGTTTATACCTAGCATATAGAAACCTTGTTTTATCATGTGAGAGAATGAAGCCATCAAAGCAAGTAGACCAATACACAAAAGGTATGAAGAACCTAATATGCAAAAACCATTGTGTTACTCAAGACTATCCCTGCACACACAAGACAAGTATTCACCAAGGTCATATTACAAAAACATCCAACAAGCATAGCAAAGAAAAAATGGCAATGCCCCATTACGTACCCCTCTAGACACACCAAGATATTGAATATCGAGGTAGTTTTGAGTGATTGATGGAATGAGACAAAAGACAATACCAAAACAAAAGACCGATTGATGAAACACATCAATGCTATCATATCTCTTGCTAGAGAGAGTTGTTTTAGTTGAGATCTGAAATGATGTCTATTGTAGGAAAGATATATTCGTTAAGACATTCATTGGATGTTGATTTCATTTTTTTTTGTAGGTTGTTGACATGAAAGCTATTTGACATGTCTGACAATGATCGAGGCTTATAATTTTGTGTGAATGTTTGTGTTTCAATGATTGTTGTACTTGCTTCTATTTTCTTTTTCAAATATGAGGATGACAATAGGTTTAGTATGGATGGAAAATCTATTATAGATGGATGATGGGCGATGGGATGGATGTGTGAGTTGTCTCTTTTTTGGAAGAAAATTCAAATTTTTTAAACTTTTTGAAATGTTTTGAAGCTATTTTTGGTAATTTTGACATTTTTATTTTGTTTTTTACTATTGTGCAGTATTTAGATGTTTTTGGGATTTTTACATGTTATTGATGTTTTTGAGATTTTTAGGTTATCTAGATGTTTTTGGGAATTTTTCAAAGTTATTTGGATGCTTTTGAGTTTTTCAATGACTTAGGTAATGTACAAGAATCCTTTATGACAACTAGGATCAAGAAGATGCCCCCAGTCATGTGTTAGACTGCTTCGCTTTAAGTTGGATAAGGTGACCTTAGGAAAATGCCAAGTAGTACTAATAGTGATAGATACTTGTCGAACACCAAGCCATGCTAGGGATGTCAATGGATGGATGAAAGATTGATGGATGTGTGGATGCAGATTTATTATGGATGAAAGATAAGAGAAAAAGTGATTGATAGATAGTAGATGGTCCTTATTTACACAAGGCGCATGTTTACTAGGTTTTCACCAAGGTACCTTCCCAAAGTGCTACCGAAGTGGTTTTCAGTAGAGGATGATTTTTCTCTTTACTATTTTATCCTCTTTTTCTAGATTTTATATTTTTTTGAGTTTTTTGGAATATTTTGTGTTTTTTTATTTGTTACAAAGTGATAAAAATAATAAAGAATCACATACATGACTGGATTTTTAGGTAGATTTCACATGTCTTCTTCAACGAGATCACACTAATTGGTGTCATGGGTAGATTCACAATAAAGACACACCATAGAAGACAACCTAGCTAGTAGTTAGATCAAGTGCATTAACTTGGAATAAGCCCATCTACTGAAACAAATACCTCCACAATGGTTGGGTAACTAGAGTATACAAAGGTCATGTACCACCTTCATACCTCTCATCTTAAAAATGAAAATGTCCTAATCAAGGAATATTGATCACCTCAACAAGGGGAAGTGCATGGTGAGTAACTTCACACATAACACTGTACATTGTATCATTCCAAGCTAATGCCTAAAAAGTCTTAAAGGCTACTAGATAACAAGGTTCATAGTGGGGGATTAGTGAATAGTGAGCCCGTATATTATGTTCAATTCAATGGGGGTCTCCCCTCTTCTATTCACCTATACACGTCTCAAAGTATCAAGGGTTGTGAGGCTTGGCTTGAAGGATGCTAGCTACACCTTGGGGTACAACTTTCATTCTCCCCCCTTTATATATCCTAGTCAAAAATGTGGTCAAGGTTGACCTTGAGGTATTAATCTCCAAGAAGACCTCCTACTTGAAATAAACAATAATGATGTTGTTTCAAATCCCCAAGATCATTCTTAAGAGTCGTGAGGGTAGAGCATACATAGATAGTCACACCTCAGGTGTACAAAAAAATATTGCAAGTTAGTGATGCTTTTGTTTTCCAAGATCGCACGAAGCACGAGGAAAGAGCATGCATAAACACTAACCTACCAAACACGACATACAGTTCATTTTAGTGCACCAAAATTCAAAGTGGGTACAATTTTAAAACACCAAATTCAAATGTGCAAGTTGTTGGTTCAATTTTAAAACCTAAATTGAAGTGTGCAAGTTGTTGATTCTTTTTTAGCACCAAAAAAAAGTGCAATTTGTAAGTTCTTTTTAATTGCACCAAATTAAAGTGTGGAATTTGTGGGTTCTCTTTAATTGCACCAAATTGAAATGTGAACCTAAGTTAATCAAAACCTAAAAAACCAAAGGTTAGTAGTTTTTCAATTTGTCTTTTACCAGAGTATTCCACATGTTGCACAAATGTTAGCTTATGAAAAGTAGGCTCACGTCAGGCATTAGAAAATGAAAGAATTTAAGAAAATTTTCAAAACCCTAAATAAAACAACCACACTGATATACCTAACAAATGTGTCGTAATAGAGGACAGACACGCCAATATTTGAAAGATGCATCAAAGTATAGACAAACACACCATTGTGAAAACCTATAGATAAAAACAAAAAATACAGATAGATAAACGTGTCGTAAGAAGGAAAAAGAGACACTATAACAACAAATAAAAGCACAGAGATACGACAAACACACCAAATGCTAGTCAAAAGCATCACTCTAAAACTTGTAGATAGAAAACATAGAAAGACACAATCAAACAAATGTGTCACAAAAAACAAAAGCGGCGTTATAATTTTCATATGTGTCGAGATATGACAAAGGCATCGCTGCATGAAAAATAGACGCGTCACACTATGACAAAAGTGCCTTTATAACTTGTAGGTCTACAAAACCATCAAAAAATGTTAATTCCAAAATGTGGGTCCCATTAGGCATGCCAAAATATCATAGGGGAAATATGGGTTAGTTTTAAAAAGAATGAATTAAGCTATTAGATTACAAACCACTAAAAATCCATCAAATATTAGTCATATAAGCCCATACTCAAAGTAATTAGCAAACAATGTCATAAAATATTCAATTAAAAAAATGAAAAACATATTTCAAAACAATTGAACCAAGAAAGACATGCAAACCTTCAATCCCATTGGGGGATTATGCTCCAAATATACGTGGATTGCTCTATTAAGCACAACCCATGATTGCAAAGCTCAAGATTGATGAATATGACTCACAATTGATGCTCAATTTGCTCAAAACAATGAAATTCTAAATCTCATAAAGATTGTGAATGATCATGATAATTGTGAATAAATGTGATGAAGAAATGACTTGCTTTATAGATTTGTAGATATCTAATCAACGGTGGAGATCAAATCTCAAGATTGATGGTCAAGAGTAAATCAAGGAAATCAAAGGAGATCAATCGATGAAATTGAATGAGAGCCTAAAATATGCCTATTTCATGGAAAATTGGTTAAATATATTTTGGAGGAAAATAATCTATTCAAATTTCAATTTCAATTTGAATTTAAATCATGGAATATTCTTTTTGGAGGGAATATGCTCTTTAGATATTTTAGAGAGAAAATATATTTTTGAAAGGGAATATCCTCTTTTTAAAAATGAATATTCTTTCTACAAGTTGGAGGAAAAATTAAGAATTCAATAATTATGAAAATTATTTAATTGTGAGGATGAGAGGAAATTAAGATTTTTAGTTAAAAAATTAAAAATTATTTAATCAAGTGCGATTGAAGAAAAATAGATTTAATTAAATAATAGAAATTATTTAATCATGGCAAAGAGAGGAAAATTGAATTTAATTACATAATTCAAAATTATTCAATTAAGGAGGAAATTAGTAAGATAATGATAAAAAATAATGAATTAATCAAATAATGTTAATTATTCAATTAATAGAGTCGGTATTGGCATGGTGTGATGGTTTATAAGTGGCATTGTTGTTCTTGCCACCAAGGTTCAAACCCCGTTGGGGTGGTATTGTTGAATGGTTGTATCCGGTTCATAGCTCTGGTCAAAAGCGTTTACCCCTTGAATAAATAAAAAAAATTATTCAATTAATAGAGGAAAATGATGAATTTAATCAAATAATTAGAAATTATTTAATTAAATAGAGGAATTAGGTGATAATGAGGAAAATGATGTTAAAAGGCGAAATTAAGATTTGTGATACATTCAGACAATTTTAGGTGTCCACTAAAATATCAAGGGTAGGAGCAGAAAAGTTATGGTGGAAGAAATAATGAGAATAAAAGTGGCCAAAGGGAAGTGACAAAAATAATGGGAATATTAGTGATCTAAGAAAAACGAAGAAAAAATGTGAATATGAGTGATTTAAGGGGGTGAAAACAATACAAATATGAGTGGTCAAATATGGAGTATACATGGATTGGGATAAAAGGTTGGTGTGTGATAGAATATTAATAATAGAATTTATTATTATACATGTGGTATAAAAGGGTTAAACAATATTAGGGATTTGAGAGGAATGAGTTTGGACATTAAAAATGTGAGGGATGAAGGTAGATGTAGAGGATGGTTGGGTAGGAGTCCTTTGGAAGCTTGTAGATTGAATATAAAAGGTGAATTATGGATAGAAATTAGGGGTTGGGAAGCATGATTCGCCATACAAGGATAATGTGTATTTTATAACTTAAATTACATCTATATCATGTTGTTTAGTTAAAGGTATCTTAGCAAGAGCATTAATAATAAATGAAATACAAATTGACATTTATGTTACTAAGTTGATTATGTAAAGATTTTAATTTGTTAACCATTTCATTTTTCTTCTTATTTTAAATATGCTAAAAAATGCCTCTCGATTAGAACATCTTTCTTCCTCATTAGCATGGAACATGTTATCCTCATAAGAAATAAAAGGAAGATGGATAGTCATGGTAGTAAGGTGAGGTTTCAATGTAGTACTTCATTAAAGAGGACCTATGGGTCATAGAAGCTTCTCTAACATGCAAATCTAAACATAATGGATTGAAAAACACAAATAATTAAAAAAAAAAAAATTGGAAAATAAACTTAAAAGGATAAGCATGGAAGTTTAGGTTCAAAGGAAACAAAATTATTTCCTACACTATGTGATCTAGGTCTAATGATAAATAATAATCAAGTTATACATAGCAAATAAGAAGAGATAGTAATGTACATACTAATTTTGGTTTGTTGTCAATTTTGACCTTGTCATTAACCAACTAATCTGATGCAACATAATAGGAAAATCAATTTAGACATAGGATAAAGATTAGGGAGATGTAATAGAGTTGCTTTGAGGTTTGTGTTGTTGAGGAAACAACTATGTTGCATGGCCTACTATTGAACTAGGCTACATAGTGCAACCTAGTTTGACTAGATTGGATTGGTCTATTATTGATGAGATCTATTGATATCTTATGCACATCTTGTTGAGAATAGGTTTCATTGAAAAACATTGTAGAGCCTATCATAGGTCAAAGAAATATTTTTGTACTTATGTCCATAGTAGCCAAGGACCATAAGATTTATATAAGTTTAGAAAACACGCCAAGTAAGAATATAATCCTAATGTAATAAAGAATGATATTGCTCAATTTTAGATGTTCTTTGTGTGTGTCTTTCATGTGAATACTTGAATATCTTAATGACTTTGGAGATGCATTTATATATGTCCCTAGATGTTAAACTCAAGTATTTTGTCTCTCATTATGATGATATTAATGACTAACTTCCATAAAGGCTGACTCAAGGATGGGATTTTCAAAATTTGAGAAAGGTAGAATAGGCGATACCATGCAATAAAATTCAAGGATTAGGTCATGACATAGTCTCCATATGGGAAAAAATTACGATGGTGATTGGAAGAGTTTGAGGTGACTTTTGGTCATGTTGGGCTAGCAGATTCAAGGTTAAGTGTTAATTAATGCATCAAATTTCCCAAATTGAGTCCTAGGGTTATGTAGCAAGCACATATACACAAAGTGATGTAAACCATGGTATATCCCTTAAAATATCAAAAAGTTTAAGATTTAAAAAAAAATATGTGCATATAAAATTTTAATAACCAAAACCATCTACAAGTACTTATAGACAAAAACAAACTAAAAATATTAGTAAATAGTAATGAAAAGGCTCAACACTTTTAAGTGATGAGGTTGGAATGCCTTAGATAAATTTGGATGAATGAATACCTTCTAGTCCATGGAAGTAAGCTAAAGGAGACTAATTGTTCAAGTGCATTTAGAGTACATCCATAACAAGAAGCTACAAAAAGACTCAGAATGCTAATCCTCCCCTTAACAAAGTACATAATACCATTTTAATAAAAAACATCTCAAATATGTAATAAGTAGAGAAGTGAGGCAAGGTTGTATTTGTATCTCTTGATATATGTTTACGAATATCTAGTGAACAATAAATTATTATGATTTACTAGTCACAAGTTGGCAATTCATTCCCACCTAGCTTAATACAATTTAAAAAATGGTGATTTTTAAAATTATAAAGTTACTTACATGAGGGTATTCTATTTTGCATTAAATTCAAATAGTTTTGAACCTCTCATCTTATCAATAATTATGAAAACTTGTGTTTAGATGAAAGTATTTATATCGAGAGTCAAACATTGATCGATGGTGAGAATTTGATAATACAATCTTGATCCAACTTTTAGAATGAGATTAAATAATCTTGTAATAAATTTCAAATTTTCTCTTTATGTGGCTTTCTTGTGAGTACTTGATCATCTTAATGACTTAGGAGATTCCCTTATATATATGTTTTTATTTGTTCCAATCAAGATTTTTAGCACATATTATGATGGTATTAATGACTAACTTCCAAAAATGTCAACTCAATAGTGGGTTTTTAAAATTTTGAAAAAGTTAGAATAGATTGTGCCATGTGATCTAGTTCAACCCTAGGTCATGCCACATGATATAGTCCCCATATGTGGGAACATTATGAATGGAGATCAGAAGAGGTTGAGGTCATTTATGGTTATGTTGGGTTTGTGGGTTTAGGGGTTAGTTTTTATTAATGTGTCAAATGGGTCAAATTGAGTGCTAAAGTACCAAAGCACATATGCATTAAGCGATTTAAAATGTGGTTTACCCCTTATATTATCAAAACTTAAAATCAAAATTTTAAAAACATCCTTCACATATAAAATTTGAATAATCAAAATGAAGAACAACTATTGGAAAACTAAAATGCACTAAAAAGTTTAGTAAATAGAAATAAAAAGGATTGATACTCTTATGGGATAAGTTTGAGATGCTCCTGGATGAATTTAATGGAGGGGATACCTCCTATTCCTTAGCACTAATGTAAAGGAGGTTAATTATTTATGCAATTAGAGTATCCATACCAAGAAGTTGTAAAAAGATCTAGAATGTTTATCCTTCCATAAGAAAATACCTAGTACCACTTTAATTAAAAAACACCTCAAATGCATAGTAAGTAATGAAGTGAGACAAGACTTGCATGTCTCCTAATATGTAACAATAAATTTTAATATTTATTATATTGTTTATTTCAAATTGTTATATTTTTATGAAAGTAAATATATGGTATTGTGAATTATTTATAAATAGTACAAATTTATTGTAAGGAAATATAATATATTAATATAATAAACATTCTAACTTAAAGATTTTTTAAAAGTTATATTTCTTAATAAAATAATATGTATTAAACTATTAAACTATAAGATTATCTTATATATATTAGTTCATAAATTTATTTTTAACTGTAATAGTAAATTAAAGGTATTTGCTTTTTGTGTAAGATTTATAAATAACTAACTAATCATTGTTGAGTAGTGTAAATGACGCTCATATGTATTATATACTTTTTGATGAAGCATTCTATTTATTGTTTTTGAAAGGTGTTTGGGTTATTATATGGACTTGAACTGTATATTGTTTCATTTATTTATTTTACTATGGTAGGCTAGGAATCTTTATTTATTTAATTATTTTGTCTAATAGAAAAAAACTCCATTAGATGCTTATACATATAGATTTTTGAAAAATAATATTCATTGTATTGTCTTTTATCCATTTAAAACTTTTAAAAATTTAAGAACATAACTTTTATATTATTTAAAGTATATGCACCTAATTATTATATAGTATAATACTATAATACTAATATAGTTAGGAGAGTATTAAAATTATATTTATTTTAAAATTTCAAAAATCTAATGAATACATAATTTCTTAAAAAAAATCTAATATAATTGTTTTAAAAAATATTTCAAAATGATGTCTTACTTATATTTTTACATATTTAATAAATATAATCAATAAGATTTAACAAAAATATATTCTATAAAATATTTTATTTAAATTTTATGAATTCTATTGATTTTGATAAATTGAATAATTTATTTTTGACAATTTATCCTTTTTAGTCAATTAGAAAAAACAATTGAATGACCAAACCGTCCTGAAATTTTCATATGATAGGTAGAAGTGACCATCAAATTCAAATTCTAGAACCTGACCCCCAACTTATTATGTAGGTAATTGCGTCTATCCTTCCTATCATTTTCATGTGGGTCCCAAACAACTATTTTACGTATTAATTGCTCGTCGGGATCAGGTTGCTTTCTTATTTTTGGCAACCACAATTTAGAATCCTAGAATAAAAAAATTCCATTCCCTGTTCTTAATTACCAGTTCTCATAGCTCGTAGAAACCTAGTGGTAAAAATTCTTTCTTTTCAGTTTTTTCATGTTTTTAGCTCTACAAAAGCAATGGATTATGCTCATAGTGCTGAAGTGGGGGGAAACGGAGAAAGATTTCAAACCAAACACTCATTATTTAGAGGAGCATCTATTTTACAAGACAACGAAGAAGTGGCTCCAAAATCAAATACATCGGAGATGAAGAAAAACGAAGAAGTGGCTCCATAATCAAATACGTCGAAGGTGATGAAAATTGAAATTAAGAGGAAAAAAAAAAGGAAGGCTGATGCTCTAGTTGACAGATCTAGTAAGGAGAAATTTTCCTAGAATGCGAAGGATGAAATCACAATTCTAAGCAGACTTGCTGAGTGCGTGAAAAATGTTAATCCATTGCCTAAAAATCCTCTTCTTGACAATCAAGTTAAAAGCCTACTAAATAATGATTACAGTGATAATCAATTAAGCAACAAATTGAAGAGATCGAGAAAGAAGTTTAAAGATAATTTCGAAAAGAATAAGGACTCGAGCTTTCAATTCAAGAGTCCACATGAAATGAGTGGCTTTTTATTGTCAAAATTTTTTTAGGGTAATGAGAAAAAAAAGGAGACTGCCGCCAAGGGAAATAGAAATGAAGGTAGAAATAAAAATGTAGCCATAAAGTCTGATAATGAAGAAGAGGAGGAGGAAGAAGAGAAGGAGAAAGATGGTGATGATGAGATTGAACCAAATACAGAGGAGGATGAAAAACTGGGCACCGATAAAAGTGATCAGAAACTTGGAAAGGATTCGGCTGCACACAAATCTATATTGTTGAATGTGTCCAAGAGAGAGCTAAACAGAGGGGAAGTGAAGGTTTTTGAGTTGATTAAGAATGTGGTCAAGGAAAACATGGATAATCTGAAAGAGTTTTATAGAGATATGTTTCAAAAGAATGATAAAATGATGAGCAAGCACAAAGATGAATTGCTTGCATCAAATCAGCATATGTTAAATTGGGTGAATGAATCAAATAGAAGATTTTCTAGCAGTTTAGGGCCATACAGTACTTTTCAGTTCTCTTATATAGATGAGATGATACAAAGTGTTTCATCTTCAAAGTCCATGGAGTTGCTTGCACTAAGAGATTCTGAAGTTAAAGAACTGAAACAAAAATGGTTCGAGCAAGAAGCAATGGAGATAGAAGCTAATATCAAGCGATTAGCTCTCTTGCAAAATGAGTTACAAATGAAGATGACAAAGCTATGTAATATAAGTTCTTGGATTTTTATTTGAGTTTTTAAATTTCTATGTAAACTTGAAAATATATAAGTTTTAAGAATGTAGGAAATTTTAAGACTTATAACTTTTGTTTCACACTAACTTTTTTGTACCATATATATATGTTACAAGTTGAAACCAATTTTCATTTAAAAGTCGTAATTTTAATTTTATCATCAAAATTATGTCTTTATCCTTTTGTTTATGGAGTTCGTCCTACTGGGAATAATGTAAGTCCTTAAGTTTCTATTTTCATTTGAAAATGCACAAATTATTAAATTTTTTGTTGGACCCAAAAATATATGTTTTTAGAATGCAGGAATCTTCAACTTGACAACTTTTTGTTCCAAACTAGCTTTTTAGTGTTTTTTAGTATATATGTTATAGCTTGAAACTAGTTTTTATAAATCATGATTTTAGTTACACATATGTTAGAAGTTGCAACTTTAACATTACCATCAAAATTATGTCTTTATCCTTTTGTTTATGAAGTAAATATCTTGATTGATAATGGCTTTATCATTGAAATTGTATATGTTTTTCTATTTATTATAGAATAAAATTTATAGATTGAGTTTTGGTTTATCCTAGAAAATTATATGACTACTTTTGTGTTCATAAGTAGATTTTTTACCTTTTTCCCCAAAAAATTAAAGTTTGAGAATGTCTCCTCAATTTGGGGGACGTTTCTATAGACATTTACTTGTTTAGGAGATTGCAAGTGTTGCATGGATTCTTTAAATGTCTTGAGGTTCATGGGTTAAATTTTACGACTGACTGACCTTTTTTGTGTACTTTTTGCTATAAAAAAAAAGATAGGAATAATTCCTAGAGGATTATATTTGTATGTTGTGTGTAGTTTATGATGTTTAAGCCTTCATACTTCAAATAGATAATGTGGGGATTCCCTGGTTTAAAAATAGGTCCATTGACTATTCTGAAGACGAATGGTTAAATTTGATGACTGAATGACCATTTTTGTGCATTTTAAATCTAAAATACAATATAAAAAAGTAGGAATAATTTCTAAATGATTATATTATTTATGTGTAGTTTATGATTTTTTTCTTATCTGTGGTATGTCTTTGCATTGAAAGGGTACATTTGAATGGAAAATGAGGAAACTCTTTGGTGTCACATTAGTCCTTGAGCATTGATGGAAAAATGGCCATTTGTTTGCATTTTTGTTGTAAAATAAAATAAAATAATTAAGAATAATTTCTGAAGGACTATATTTGTATATGCATGTGTAGTTTATGATTCTTTCTTTTACCATGTTTTGTTTATTTGAAGAGTAACTTTGGACAAATAAATAAAAATTCAGGTTCTGGACCCTAACATCTAGCCTTTGCATTGGATGTTCCAACAACCCCTTCCCTTAGGTAGTGGCGTTTTCAGTTTTACTATTTATTCGAGATTCAATTCTACTCTCACATTCTTCTAGACTAAGTTTCCTGACATCTAGGTCTGATGGTTGTTTGTATCTATTGGTTTCCTTTGCATTTAGCTATCAAGATACAAATATTGAAAGACAATTTTATCTCATATGTATGTTTTAATGTAGGAATAAAGTATCAAATTATAGATATATTTGAGACACAAGAGTGAAATATCTAAAAGCCAAATGGTGTCTTTTTTTGTCTAATTGTTTATATTGTAGCTTCTTTTAATTTGTTTAACTTATTTTTACTGTTTTATTTTAATATCTACCTCGAGATTTGAATTTATCTTTCTCTATAGGTAGAACCTTGTACCCACAACTTAAAATGTATTTATGCATTCAAAAATAGATTTGTAATATTTGCTTACAATTTCATTGGCACTGTTTTGGTAGTCACAATTTTCTTTATTAACATGGTATGGTTATTTATATTTTTTCAGTTTTGCTAAATTCTTTGGAATATTTCGTTCATTTTTGTAGTTCTATATTATAGCAAATTATAATTTTTGTAGTTATCTATTATAGCAAATTACAAATCTCTAAATACTAACTGATCATGTTCTACTACACCATGGAGGGGATATGTTTGTACAACTTAATTTGCAGGTGCTCTTTATGAGAAATTTTAATACAAACACAATTGACATCGTTCAAACATCTTTCTACAATAAATGTGATTGAAATCATTGAAGCAATGTTTGGATAAATTTTGATGTCCCCAAAATTTAAAAAAATCCTTGATTATGTATTCATTGAAAAGTCCAAGTTTTTCATTTAAATATTTCCATTCATTTTAATGGTTCCAATTGTTACAATTTATTTAGCTCTCTAATACAAGTTATTGTGTTCAGTAGGGGATATGTTTGTACAACCTAATTTAATTTTAATACACACAACTGATAGGTTTTGATACCTTTAACAATAAAGGTTCTTGATATCATTAGAACATTGTTAGGATAGGCTTAACAAGTGTGAAATTTTTAAAATCCCTGATTATATATTCACTGAAAAACCTAAGTTTTTCATTGAAGTTTTCACATTGAGTGAAGCAACAACACTTTATTTTGGCATTTGAATTCAGCAGGTGAATATTGAATACACAGTTTGACAAAGCCTTTACAAATGCACTTTCAGGTGCTGCTTAAATTTTATTAGGGGAAAATTTCAAATTGTTTCAAAATTTTAACTAGAATTAGTTGGATACTAAATTACATCGCCACTTTGTAAGAAATTAGAGGCATTAATTCACTTTCAAAAATATTAGCTTGTTAAAACTTTAATAAAGTAGTGTTTCAAAGTATGTCTTAAGTTATTTGATTTAGCCTATTCAGTGTCTGACTATAACATTTAGGCTGACGTAGATTAAGCTAGCCTACTTAGTGTCTGACAAACTTTAATCACCGACGGGGTTAGCATTTAATTTTCTTCATTCATATTTAGTATTCAAAATACTTCATTCGTGTGGGGTGCAACAGAAACCAGGATATTATGATCAAATTGATGTAAGTAGATTAAAGCCCAGGTAATGGATAAATCTGTTTGACAACCTTATATTGATTGGTGGAATTTTAACTTGGATTAAATGGAACAAAAAGGATTTGAAAATGGGGATTACAAATTTATCTAGCAATAGAGTAGGAGGTTTTAGTTCTTTATAATTGTCATGTTCTTTTGAAAATTTGGTAACAAAAAGTCCCAGATTGTAAATAGCATACATTAGATTTTTCAAAGGCAATAATTCTAGTTAGCTAGCTTAGTTGTGTACTAGATTTCATTGAATTATTTTTATATGTAGTGTGAAATCTGGATCAACATTTGTGCCTACATGCTAAAATTTGAATATATATATATATATATATATTTCACATTATTCTATGATCTATATCAGAGATATTGGTTTTAGAATGATCATAGGAAAAAGATTGTACATGTGATTTTTTTGTTTTAATTTTAATTAGATATATGAGAAATTTTTCAAAATTTATTATGTCTCTTTGAACCCAACCTTTATTTAGGTATTTCTACTAAGAGACTCGAATAGTTTCAAGTTCATATTTGTTTTGAATATTTGGTTGTTAAATAGGGCTAGCCTTTTTTCAAGTATTTTTTCTAAGAGACTTGAAGAGTTTCAAGTTTATATTTGCTTTGAATATTTGGTTGTTAAATAGGGCTAGAAAAATTTACAAAGAAAGCTTATAATTAATCATCCTAAGGATTAGTGTTATTGATAGGACTAATTAGTGTTAAGGATTAGTGTTAGTGATAGGAGGACTAATTACACTTCATGATGAACAGTCTGATTAATAACTTAAACATCATTCCAATTTTGTTGGTGTTAATCTTTGTGAGCTATACCAATTAGTTGTTTTTGTTTGAGTTGGAGTTTATCTAGTTGAGATAGTTGTGTTCAACTATGAAAGTTAATGCAATGGTTCAACTATGAATGTTTATTCATATTATGCCAAAATCTAGGTATGTGTTTGAATGTTTACAATTTAAAAATCTTTAAATTTTCCTTTGAATATTGCACTATTTATATGGTATTGTGGGTTTAACCCTAATTAAGCAAGAATTAGTTTGTGATGGTTCCATCTATCTACATCATCAACCATTGTTGTGATTGTACTTAGATTTTAGAATTATATTTCTCTAAAAATTCTATCTTTTGATCTTTTTTATATAAACCTGGGTTAGTTCAAAAGAAAATAAACATCACAAAATTGCCATATTTGATGTTTGAAGGTCATTTTCAGATTTTAGATCTAAAAATACAGTTAGGGCTTGTACCAAATCTTCAGATTTCATAAAACCCATATTTTGAAAGTTTCCAATCTTTTTTTGAACCATAGATTCCCTTTGTGAGACTAGCAATAACATTTACCACCGAGTTGTCTTTGCAAAGTCAAGACCTGACATACGAAGCCTTGGGTTATTTTTCTAAAGTTTTCTTGTAGAAATATTTCCTTTCAAGAGTGTTACACCCTGATTATATAGCTACTACTGCATAGGGAAATGCATTGTAATGATTGAAACTTTTAGATGAATAAAACATGTTGCTCTTGTTATCAAATGAATGTGTCATATCTAAATGATTATCTCATTTGTCTGATACTTCTATTGATGCAATTCTTTCATAAATGTCGCATGTAAGTTATGGAATAATGTTTATTCTAACTTTTGAGATGTTTTATGTATACTGCCTTGTTGTGAGCATATGACTCTCGTTGTCGTGTCATGGTGTGCAGGTAAGAGGACCATTCCTCCAAGCAGAGGAGAAATATCACTTGGGAAGGAGCTTGGTCGAGTAAATAGTAACGAGTACCAATTGAGCATACACACACATCCCTTAGACTAAGTAAGCTAAGTCAGTTTGTTGAGTTAAGGGTAAGTCATCCGTAGGCTTGTATGTTGACATGAGGAGTCTCGTCTACTTCTAAATACATGTATAAGTGATGCTTAACTGTGTATCTGTTCATGATATTACATTATTGGTTAGGAGGTGGGCATGTATACATGTATATAGTATATACACATATCTGTAGGTATATTTATGTCGATACAATTGTATAAGGACAAATGGATATGCTCGTACAAATACATCGATATAATATACTTACGTATGCGTGTACATAGAGGAAAATATACAAACGTATATACATGTATATATACCTACAACCAACTTGATATATATGGATGTTAATAATATTATTTTAATATTGCCTTGGAAATTTACATATATAAATATATACACATATACATAGATACATATATTGAAAGTATGTTGACTGGCTCGCAATATACGTATTTGTCAATCAAATATGTAATGTATATATTTATATGTGTAAAAGTAAATATATATATATATATAATATTAAATAAATATATATTTGTACTATAGTATTTACCAATATATATATATATATATAAACATATTTAAATTGTAAAATTTAAATATATATATATACAAACATATATATTAGGTAAAACACAACTATAGTAAAAATATATAAATATATAATTAAAAATATATATATTTATATTTTAAATTAATTTGATTTTTATTAAAAGCATGAAATCGAAACTTGGCATGAAAGACTTTATTTAAAAAGTCAATGTTAAATATTTCTTGCAAAACTATGGAAATCAATTAACTCATTGAAATGAAATAATATATCTTTAAATTGAATCAAGTTTCTTTGGCAAAGTGCACCAAAAGGGAAATATTTCATTTTGGACTTTAGGAAACTATTAGAAATGAAAACAAAGAGGAAATAAAAGAAAATTGTCGTGAAAGACAAATCGCGCAACCTGGAACTCTCACGCCATGACCAGGTCAAGAAAACTTTGATGAAGTTGGATTTTTGGAACTCAAACCCTGTTTAATGGCAACTTGTATTGCAAGCGAACTTGAACTTTTCTTCTTTGTTGAATCATCAAAAAAACTATTGAGTTTATGTGCCAAAATCTGAAAATGCTTGTAGGTGTCAATTTTATGAGTTTTATCTATGCAATGTTGAATTTTTCTACATTTGTTGTCACCAAAGAAGGTTGAATCACCTCTTTGATTCACCGCATTGCATGTTTGAAGCATTCTGGGCCTTGTCTCGCATTTTACATGCCATTTTTGAAGGAAAATGGCTGAGCAGGGGCTCTATATAAAGCCGCCTTGCTCACTCTTTTTCTTCACCATTCTCAATCCAAGTTTAGGTTTTTCTAGAGAGCAATACATTATTTTTTAGAAGCATTCTATATTATTTCTAAGAGCAGAAATCACCAAAGGCTGAGAGCATTTTCTATTTATTATCTTCACATTTTCCTAAATTCATAGTGAGAAGTTGAGATTACCTACAGTTGTATATCTTTAGTAAGAATTCAATTTGTGAGAAGGGTTAAAGATTGGACTGAGAGTTTGTTGGAGGTCTTCTGCTGAAGTCCCAAAGTGCTGCACAGTCAAGTTCATCATCTTGGAAAAGGCAAAAACCAGGTATGTTGTTTATTCTTTTATGTTCTACTACGTATTTATTAATATAAATCTGAAAGTGTAATTATTGAGGGTGCAAAGATAAGGAATTGCATTTAGTTCATTACTTCAGTTAGAGGAACAAGCAATTAGCTCTATGTTGCACCAAGTAATTGTTATGCTTTAAAGAATGGTTTTTCATGTTTTTTGTTGTGTACACCTGGTTGCATTATTGTGTGAATTACACTAAGATTATAGTTGCATTGGTGTGTGAACTACACTAAGTTTATAGCTGCATTAATGTGGGAATTACATTCTCGTATGATCTCCATATAAGGAGAGTATGTAGAGTAGATACTAAATACTAGGATGGGGATGATAGCACCGAGTCAAGTACAATCCACAGCTTAAGTTAATTAATTAACTTAGTGAAGCTTGTGTAACTCCTAGGATATTAATTTCCAGAATAGGAGAGGATTTGAGTTTACTTGTTATGTTGTTTCATTTCCAGTAAGTTAGTATGATTTTAGGATGTCTGGGGTGATGGATTCACCCATTGAAGGGAAAAACCTATGCGTAGAGTAAGGAAGCCTTAAGTCAAATCGGCCTTGAGTAGTGTTTATGATAGATGACCTTCATTCGAAGTACTGAATGAGAATACTTTGGCCAAAGTAGTGAAATATACGACTTCCACATAGATGTGAGTTAGTTGAGACTACACTGTCAGTTCATTGTGATCTGAGTACTAGTTCGAGATAGTGAAATAGCAAGGTTCTAGTTGTGTAGGACACAACACTATGCTTAGCTAGTAATCATTAAAGGATACCCTACCAATCTCTTCTTCGAAGGGAGGGCCATCTATCTAATGATAGGTGTGCAGGGGATCGCATTATAAGTCCATGGTTGGCAGAAAAGCGCTTGAGTGATGTTTCTCCTCCACAACAAGCGGCCGATGTACCAATATTTGAAAGGACGGACTCCTGGACCTTCTTACTTCTATTTGTGCAAAAGCTTAAGAGCTATGTATGTAATTGTTTTACTTTTGTACTCTGATTTATATTTGCAATGAAAATGGAATTCATGTGGAAATATATTGTAACTTGTATGTATTTATCAATGAAGAAAGGAGGAATTTTACTGTAATGTATTTGTTACTTGTTACTTTTATATATTTTAATTGAAATTTGAAAAAAATAAAATTGACGTACAGGTTTGGTCTTTACAAAGAGATAGGGTACTCTATTACTTTATTTGCGTTGTAAAGTGTGAAAACACTCATCAACATGTAGAAAGCATCAAGAGTGGAATAGAGAGTTGGCAATGGAAGAAGCTTGATAATTTGAATTTTCCCCATAATGAGTTAGAGCAACTCAAACAAACTTTAAAAAGGAGAGTTGTTTATATTCAAGAAGGCAAGGATGTGTTAGTCTAGATAAGCTCCAATATAGGACAATATAATGTTAAAGATTGTTATGAAATATTGGGGCATGCAGAGAAAACATCAACCCCCCCTCTATATGATTATGTTGGAGCAACAAATGCCTCTTGAAAGCCAATACATTTTCTTGGGCAACTCTCCAAAAGAATAATTTAACGAAAGACAAGTTTCCAAAGATGGGATTGTTGGACCATCAAGATGTGTCCTCTACAAAAGGGTAGAGGAGAATGTTGATCATATCCTATTGAGATTCCCATACACACAAGCTTGTTAGAGGTTGTTATGTTCCAAATTGGGGTGGATAAGTGCACTTCCAAATGACATCCTCACTCTTTTTACATCTTGGTTAGCGATCAAGAAGAATTCTTTGTATACAAATTTATGGATAGCCAATCCCTCAATAATGGTTTGGAAGTTATAGAAGGAGAGAAACAAAAGGCTTTTCCAAGAGATTAAAAGACCTTTCCCATCATTCATAAACAAGCTTAAAGTAGCAAACAACAAAGCAGTCAGGGTGAACACACAAAAAATGTCCTTCATAGAATAGGATACAAAGATGAGACAGGTTTGGTATGGGATTATATTCCTAAACTAGGATGTATAATGTGAAATTGGGAAGGGAAAATAATTGGTGAACTCTCACAACCCCTATCCAAAGGGTCAAACAATAAAGCTGAGCTCCAAGCCCTGATTCTGGGTTTACAATTATGCAAGGAGTTGAAGCTAAACTCGATCAAAATCAAAGGGGATTCTTTAATGGTAATTCAAGGTGTTAAGTTTCGGAAAGTAGAAAATTGGAAATTGCAATCATTAGTTGAGAAGAAAAAATAATTAATTGAGAGATTTAACAATTATAAGATTCAACATACCTTCAGAGAAGCTAACAAAGCGGTAGATAAACTAGCAAATGGTGGTGTAGACGAGACTCAAAAAAAAAGTATTTATAAATTTAGATTATAAAAATGAGCAGTTTGAAGTGCATAATATCTTGAATATTAAATGGATATCAATAGTGAGACTAGCTAAAATGTTTGGTGAAATCACCAAAGTTATCTAGGATTTTTTCTTGGTAGATATCCGCAATCATAGGTACTTGTGATAATCATGGGCTAAGGTGGCAGAGTGATGCTCGAAAAATGGATTGAGCACCACCTTAAATGATATCTCATGCAATATTTCATCTGACTTAAAAATATCATAGCAGATTTTCCATTCATTTATCACAAGACAGAGTGATAATGCCATATAACCATGATTATTTGTATAGTTAACACATGACAGGATAAAAAATAAGGGCTACTATGGGGTTTATTTAATGAACCAGCTATTGCTCATGAAAAATGGCTAAGAGTAAGGTTCATTATTCGAAAAGTTGGCACGACAAGAACAAGAGCCTTGCTTTGGAATACATTGATGAAGGGTGAGATCATTATTAGCAAGTTTGACATGAGTAGTGGGGTTATTAAAAATGTATCTAGAGGCTAAATGTGTCATTCGTCTATTTGAACAATGCTTTGCAGGTGGCGTTGAATGGATACCCCAATAAGGTTGGTGAGTTCCTGACAATAGATGACCTTTTTGGGGGAGGTAATAGAGCACAAACTCAAGAAAATATTTTTGGAAAATGATTTCCTATCTCTTGGTGTGATAAAATTAGTGTTGAGTCATGAATTCTTGGAGGTGGAAGAGTGATATTGAGTAAACACTAACATCTCTTCGTAGTTTGTGGTTGCTTTATTGGATCTTCATCTCTTTAATGATATGATTCTATCAATGGTGAGAAATTTGGTTAAACCTGACTTGCTAGATGGCATCAAAGATATTATTAGGCATGCTCAACTAGGGATTGACATTCTACAACCATGAGATTTGGGCTTGCTCATGGATGTTGGTGTGGTTGTGAAGTTTTATCCCTTTCTCCTAGACATCAAAGGAGCTGAACTATTGAGCCATCGCACAAGGCAATGGAGGGTATCAATTTCCTTAAGAAAATGCTATCTATGGAGTCGGTTCAGGATTTCACATGGATAGGCAATTTTATCAAGTATATGCATGAAATTTTTGAGGAATAGTACCATCTAGGATTTTCTATTAATGACATTTTTTTGGGTTTTTTGATGTTAATATGAGATCTCTGTGAAAATATTATGTCATATGTGGCAATTTTGATGTTTATTTGGTATAGTTTCAGCCTGGTGTAGGGCTTTGCATAGCCTCTACGAGTTACACAAAAAGCTATTTGGGTCTTCATGGGATATAGTTAAAATTGGATGTAATGCGGGGATATGGTCTAAACTTGGGTAAGGCTCTACGTAGCTTGTGCTTGGTCAAACAGTAACAGGTAGGTAATGGTTGGATATTAGTCTTTGCAAAGAAGACACTAGAAAATGTAATTTTTTTGAATATCAATATAAAATACCTCTCTTACGTAGTAAAACTAATAATTTTTAAGTCTAATTTATTTTGCAAAATAATTAGTATCAATTTCTCTTTTTCTTATGGCAGATAGTAGAAAGTGAATAGGGTGATGGAAGACTTCCGGGACTTTGTCTCAGATTTATCAGTAGTTTATTGAATACCAAGTAATGGTGCATTCACATGGACTAATCGGTGTTTGGGTTTCACTAATATTTATGAGCATTTGGATCGCTTTTTCCTAGGCACTGGCTGGTGGGGTGATGAGTTCCGCTACTCTGCTTCTATCTCCCCCGTTGTTGTCTTTGATCACTTCCTAGTGCTTTTGGAGCTTACCTTAAGTGAGAGACTATCCAAGGGATTCTTCAAGTTTGAATCAATGTGGTGGCGGGAGGCGAGTCTATTGGAGAATCTGAAAACTTGATGGCGGGAGAGAATCAATTGTGGGGGTTCAACAAGCTTTTGTCTCCACAAAAGGTTGGGTTACATCAAAACCAAGTTGAAAGGTTGGAATAAAGAAATTTTCAAAAATATTTTTATCGAGAAATCCAAAGTAGAAGAAGAGCTGGAGCTGCTAAATGCACAAGTAATCAGATTCGGCATGACTGCAAAAGAATTTAAGAGAGAAAAAGTTCTAAAAGAATGGCATTCAGAGATTTTGGCCCGAGAGGAATTGTACTAGAAGGAAAAAGCCCATGAAACTTGGCTTAAAGACGGAGATGAAAATACAAAAAAAAATCATGATATCACTCGGTCTAGAAGAGACTAAAACAGGATTGCCAATATTCAATTAGTTGATGGATTTGTAGTAAGTGACATGGTGGGTCTAGAAAAGGAAGCAATTTGATTCTTTTCAGATTTGTTAGCTTCTAGGGCAGAAGTTGGGTTTTGGGATAAGGATTACTTGAACTACATCCCCAAGATTGTTGGGGACACTGACAACAAGATGTTATGCGCATCGTTCACCGTTGAAGAAGTCAAGGCTACGGTCTTTGGATTAAACCCAGACAAGGCATCGGGGCCCGATGGGTTTCCCATCAAATTCTATGAAAATTGATGGAGTTTTATGGGTTAGGATGTGTGGAAATTCATATTAGAATTCAGGAAAAAAGTGAAAATTTGTTAAAGATATCAACAATACGGTGGTTACCTTGGTTCCCAAGAAATTGGATTGCTCTTCCTTTGCAGATTATCATCTGATTTCTCTATGCAACGGTGTGTACAAAATTTTGGAAAAAGCCATGGCAAGCAGGTTAAAGTTGGTTATGGGGTCAATAATCTCGGTGGAGCAAAACGGGTTCATGCCTAGAAGAGAGATAATTGATAGCATAATCACTACTGCGGAGGTTGTTCACTCGATCACCTCATAAAGAATTGGTGCAGGAGCACCTATTTGATCACATGCCTCCATGAGGCCATATTGATTCATTTGTTCCATTTTTATGTTTTTATATTGTAATAAGGCCCAAGAGGCCACCTTTGTGGTGTTATAGGTCCTAGGATGTAGTTCATTTCTCATATATTGTAAAAATTGTCAAAAGTTTAAAATTAGGTAGATGAAGTGTCATTAAGGTGTTTTGTGAAAAAACTAATCAAAAGGTGGTTGAAAATGGTTAGTTTTGGTTGAAAATGTGTAAATAAACCCTCCAAAACTCGAATTGGAGGTTGGAGACATCATTTTTGAAGATTGATGAATGGAAACCTCAAATTTTGTGCATTTTCTGATTTTCACATTGTTTCCGGATTGAAGTTGTGATTTGTACGGCCTGGTATGGACTAAAATAATGGAATATCATATATGGATGGAAATATCTCTATTTCTAGTTTCTAATTCTTTTTGTCTCATTGAATTTTATTGAGTTTTGTGGAAGATATGATTATTTTGGTGAGACTGCCTATTCTAAAAATATTGTGCAGAATTTACAGTCTGAAAAATATGATGGTACGGATTGTAAAGCCTATATTTTGGATCTGAAACCAATTGGATTTTTTTTCCATGTGAATATACTTTCAGTTTCTTCAATTCTCATCAAAATTCATTAATATTTGAATAAGTTATGAACATTTTTGTTAGGGCAGGTCTGAACCCTACCTAGGGTTTGCAGTTTTGGGAAAAATACAATAACTTTTGTTTCCACCGTTGGATCTTCATAATAATTGGAATAAAAGTATATAACTATGTTTTCTTCAATCTAACTAGAGAGATTGGCTTCATTATTGGTTTTGTAGAAGTTATTAATGACTGTTCATTGCACTAAATTGTGGGCTGCCATAGTTATGTTTCCAATGTGATATACAATGCCTAATAACATGTGTTATAAAAAGAATGTTTTGGATTATTGTTGAAGGTTTGTGAGATGTGTTGTGAATCCTCCTAGCTCTGCATCAAGAATGAAGAGCATGGTAATAAAATTGGACGTCAGTAAGGCATATGATCAGGTCCACTAGGATTTTTTATTGGTAATATTGGGATGATTCAGTTTTGCCCCTGAATGGATTGAAATGATCAGCTGGTGCATTTCCTCTCCTTGATATTCCATTCTTGTCAACGGATTGATGTGTGATTTCTTCAATGCTACCAATGGCCTGCGGCAGGGCGATCCTCTATCCTCTTCTCTCTTTGTTATTATGGCTGAGGCCATGGGGCATCACTTCAGAAGGTTAAGAGATACATAAGTTTGGCGTGGAATCTAGGTGGCAGAAGGAGTTGAGAACATCACTCACAACCAATTTGTTGACGACACCACACTTTTCACGGAAGCTTCGCTGAGGGAGGTTGAGGTAATTAAAGAAGCCTTGGACAAATATACTGTTGCATCAGGTCAAGTATTGAACAAGGAAAAGTCTAAAATATATTTCTTCAACACCAATATGTCAATACAAAGAAAAATTTCTCAACTCCTTGGATTTTCGATTGGTTTTCTCCCTTCAAAGCACTAGGGGGCACCCTTATTTCATGGCATGTGCAAATATTCATATTGGGAGGAAGTGTTAAATCGATGTAGGTTGAAGAAAGAATCGTGGAAATGTAAGTGGTTATCATTCGCTGGAAGAATACAAATGATCAAATCTATTTTGGCATTTTTTCCAATATTCATCATGTCTTGCTTTAAAATTCCTGCCAAAGCTTGCGCAAGTCTTGAGAGCCTTTTGAAAAAAAAATTGTGGGAAGGTGCTAAGGAGGTGAAGCGTATTCCATTAATCAATTGGGAAATTGCTTGCTTGCACAAAGATGACGGGGGCTTGGGCTACGAAGAATGGAGCTTTTGAATAATGCCTTGGGGGCCAAGCTCAGTTGGAAACTCTACAGGGAACCCAATAGACTTTGGTGAAGAATCATCTGTGGCAAGTACCTAGATAATGATGATCTGGCTTGAATCTTGACATTAGCTAATACTGAAGGTGGTTCGGTTGTCTGGAGATTCATATGGAAAAGTAGGGGGCTGATAACTGACCACATCTCATGGTGGATAGGGAATGGAAGATCGAAAAAATTCTGGACTAATTCATGGAATGGCCTCCCGACACTTGACTTGTTATTTAATGCAAATAATTGGATTACGGTTGTGGCCCATAGTTGTGGGTGTAGAGTGGTGGACTACATCCAAGATGGAGGTGATCTAGAGATAGGTTGGATTGATAGCGATGAGTTCCACAATTCCAGTTGAAGATAAAATCAAACTAAAAACCATTTTGAGTGAACGAAAAGTTCTGTTAACTCAGAAGATAGACAAGATAATATGGTGTGGGTCACGGTCAAGGGAATTCTTAGTGAAACTGGGCTATGAAATTCAACATGTATAGGGTTCACAAGATGGATGGTCATCCTGGTTGTGCTAGAATTCATTTCTACTTCTGAAAGTCGGTGCCTTCTTGTGGGTTGCACTGCATAAAAAGATCCTAACTAGTGAAAGGCTGGCGAGATACAAAATTTATGGTCCCTCGGTTTGCACACTTTGCTGGGCTACAGAGGAAATTGTGGATCACCTGCTTCTTACTTTCCCCTTTGCTATGATCTATTGGGATTGGCTAATGCAGTCCCTGAGCTAGTTTGCTCCAAGACAACAGGATTTAAAGGACTTCCTGTGGAGCTATCTAAGGCCTTTTGGTTGTGATTTGTGGAGAGATATCTTGTCGATTGCTCCCTCTATGCTTGTCTGGCATTTGTGGAAGGAACGAAATCGTAGAGTGTTCAACGATAAGAGTCTTTAGGCTCCTCAATTGGTTAATCGGTTGGAAGCTAACATCTGTGAAGTATCAAATTCCAAATGCCACTCAAGGAAAGATTCAAAGTTTACTGCTTGGGATAGTGCATTGAGAAAGAAATGGGAGCTTTTAAAGCCACCTGCGATGGTGGGAGCTAGAAATGCTAGGAAAAGAGGTGAAGCACGATGGATGACTCTAATGCCTGGTAGAGTAAAATTGAATTTTGGCGGTGCATCAAAAGGGAACCCAACTCAGTTGGGTGCGATGCCATCATGAGGAATGAAAATGGGGAATGTTTATGGGAAATTGCTAAAGGAATTGGGGAGGCCACCAACAACAAGGCAAAGTTTGAAGCACAGTCCTGTGAAATTTCCCTATGCATTAAGAAAGGGTTTCACAATCTTGATTGAAATTGAAGGCAACTCCATGATCTGCATCAACACTGTCAGAAAAAACTTGGTATTGGATTGGAAACTAAAGGGTATTCTCTCCAAGATAGAATAGAGTTTAGCTGACTGGTAGACGTTTCGATCACCCATTTATATCGTGAAGCAAACATGGTTGTCGATGCACTAGCTATTATTGGTGTTTCCTTGGGAATTTATGAAGCTATATATGGGGATAAGGTGCTTCCAAACAATCTCCTGGAGGCCATAAGAATGGACTTGAACAAAAATTCCAGTCAAGACTAATGTAGATGCGACGCCTCCTACTTGCCTGTTGTCCGCTATACTTCTATTGGCGTTGCCCATTCATTGGCAAGACGTTTACTCTTGTTTGCACATGTTTCTCAAGCCATGGTTGGGTCTCTATACTGTCCCAGTGAATGCTTCCAAGCTGGTTGTAATCTATTTTATTATGAAATAAATTGGGCGCTGCCCCCTTAGGCAACATTTACCTTAAAAAAATAAAAAATAAATAAAATTCTCTTTTTCTTAGTAAACCATAAACAAGACTTGAAACTAAAACTAGCAACATTTAATATCAACAATGCCTCTTGCTCATGTTTATGGGTAATGTTGTCATGCTTTGAGCTACTAGATCATAAGGGAGAAATAAGGGATATCATGTTAATTAGAATCCGATGAATGAGTAATATTTCTTGGATTGCAATTTGAAAAGATAATTAAAGCGGACAAAATGTGCTATATTAAATTATAAAAACCATCATACAACTTCACTAGTCTTTCATATAGTTTTCATTTGATATTTAGTTTGTATAGAATAAATAAATTCAAACTATGTGAATATAACTTTTGGGCAATATTATTTTTATTTTAGGACTAGGCATTAGATAAAAATAGTAAACAAGTGATGGTCATGGTGACTAATAACTTTTGATTTTAATTGCTTCCAATCGTGGGTAGTGGTCACAAAGGAAATATTTGGGGAAAAGGGACTCTAGAAAGGTCTACATAGTCACATAAACAATTAACATCATACCTAGTTTAAAAAATATAATTACATGCATATTACATCATGATCCTATTTGGAAGCAGTATATGTAGGTAGTATACGAAACAAAGGATGTTCTCAGTACACAAGCATTCAAAGATGGGGTTTAGGGAGTGTCCAAGAAATATTATGTCATCTTAATTGATAATACATGAATAATCATTCAAGAGAATCATTTGAATAAGAGGGGGAAAATAAAATCCCTAAGATAAATAACAAGATACAATATATTCTTTGTATACTAAGAAGAATCCTAGATGGATTTACTTGACTCCTTGAGGCTTTGGGCCAAATTTTGAGGCAAGACTCAAGAATTTTAGTTTTGTATACTCTTAAAGACAACCACCTTGGTGCATTTCTATTAAGGGAGTATAGTCCTTAGTGAGAGACTTAGGATCCTGATGGTCTTAATGATTCAAAGTCTCTGGCCAGAGCACATGCCTATCTTGTCTGCATAGATGAACTCTTGTCCTTGATAGACATATTCTTAACCCATAAGATTGGATGCTTGTCTTCAATTAGACAAATGCCTGCATTGTATGGATAAAAGTACTTGAGTATACAAATGAATAAACACATAATAAAGTATCAAATGGATAAAATTTTAATTTATGGATGTCTTATATGGACAAAAGATACTTGAGTATATAATTGAAAGAATATCTAACAACTTAATAAAGTTAAAAAATAGGTTAATTTTTGGGGTACGATATGAGGATTTTTACAACACTATTCATCTTGAGGGTATAGATCTACATATAATTTCAATGATGGATGATGCATAATTCCAATTCACCATGAATGTGGTGATTGAGTTCCAATTGTTGATGATCTTCACATAATCTCCAAACTATCCATTCTATGAATTCTATGAGATTTTTCTATTTTTGCACATCACATTTATGACTTCTTATCCCCTATCATATTCTTGCAAGCGATAAGGAGAAACATTTTTTCATGTCCTTGAACACGCTCACTATTATGGCCAATTGGTAGAAAATTGGCGTAGGGGAAATATGGATTAGTTGCAAAAAACATGAGCTAATCCATTAGAGTACAAAACACTAAAAACCCATCAAATATTAGTCATATAAGCCCATACTCAATGAAAATAGCAAAAAATGTCATAAAAGATTCAATTAAAAGAAATGAAAAACTTAATTCAAAATAATTGAACCAAGGAAGACATGCAAACATTCAATGCTATTGGGGGATTATGCTCCAAATGTATGTGGATTGCTCTATTAAGCATAACCCATGATTGTAAAGCTCAAGATTGATGAATGTGACTCACAATTGATGCTCAATTTTCTCAAAACAATGACACGCTCAAGCTCATGAAGTTTGTGAATGATCATGATAATTGTGAATGAATGTGATGAAGAAATGACTTGTTTTATAGATTTGTAGATATTTGATCAATTATGGAGATCAAATTTGAAGATCGACAGTTGAGAGGAAATCAAGGAGATCAAGGGAGATCAATGGATGAAATTGAATGAGAGCCTAAAATATCCCTATTTTCATGGAAAATTGGTTAAAGATATTTTGGAGGGAAATATCTATTCAAATTTGAATTTGAATTATGAAATATTCTTTTTGGAGTGAATGTTGAACAATCCAGATAACTAAGAGGGGGGGTGAATCGGTTATTATAAAATAATTTTCTTGACTTTAATTAATCTGGAGCAAACTTAAATCAATTAGATAATAATCTAACATATATGAATATGAAAGCACATAACAACACCATGCACAATGAACACCTGAATTTACATGGAAACCCAAGAAGGGAAAAACCACGCAAGATGCTAATTCTCAATTATAGAACACCGGTTAAGGTGACAATGGTTAAGGTGATTTTTACAAAGGGCTCATTGCCAAAATGCTCACTATAGGTAAGGCTCACTACCCGACTATTACAACAAAAGATAAAAAGGATCATTGCTAAAAGAGAAAGGTTCACTACCTACAAAAAAGGGCTCACTGCTAGAAGAATGATGAAATGGAATCCACCATTGAAATAACTCACACCAACAATGGCATGGGATAGAATATCACTATTTGTTGCCTCTAGTCGTATACTTGCGCATACTTCACAATGTCTGGATCTTTAGATTCACTTTCATCACACTTGCTTTCATCGAACAAGATCAACTTTTACTTAGACCATTCCATGCCTTCATAATCTCCTAAGTTAGCCAAACACAATGCCTTCATAATATCCTAAGTTGGCCAAACACAATTTGAATTAGGTCACCACAAAATATTTTTGCAGTGGGAATGAAATGTGGACCATACAGAACCTCCTCACTCAAATCAACATGCTACATTTTTACCATGATATCTAGAACCAAAGAATATGATATACACATTACAATGCAAACAATGTTCCGGAGCACGTTAACAAATTTCTAGATTGGTCCGGACCCATAAGAGTGTATCTCATTATGTTGCAAAATGAATGAGACTAGGAAAATCACGACCAAAGATAGATCATCACAACACAACATCTGGATCACGCCAATCTGAATCACAAAAGCATTAAAACCAAACCTTAATCAATCAACCAAGATATGCTGACATCAATGACAACCATTAATGACAACAATCAATAGCATCACATTCTAACAATCTCCCCTCTTATCATTGATGGCAACTTTCATCAACAACAAACTAAACAACTCAATGTCAACATCAACAACATCAAAGACCTTCTTTTCTTCTCCCCCTTTGACATCAAGGACAAAGGGAAAAAAACTCCCCCTAAAAAACTTACTCTGCTTCCCCTACGAAGAAGCCAACAAGCATTGATCCAGATAAGAGTGAGCATATAATACCTTGGACCAATGTACACCCTGGTGCAAATTATTGTAGACTAGGAGGGGGCAGGACCCCTAACTTATGTTGGAGATACTCAAAAGTATCTTTGCTCAACAATTTTGTGAAAATGTCTGCAATCTACTCTTTTGTAGGTACATATTCAAGTCTTATCTCATTGTCCAATACTTTCTTCCTCAAGAAGTGATATCTAATGGATATATGTTTTGTTCTAGAGTGTTGTACCAGATTCTTGGAAATGTTTATTGCACTAATATTATCACACAGAATTGAGATTGGTTCATCAAATGATATGCCAATGTCCTTTAGTATTTGTTTCATCCACAGTACCTGAGTGCAACATGAGGATGTTGCAATGTATTCAACTTCAGTAGTAGATAAAGATATAGAATCTTGTTTCTTACTTGACCAAGCAATCAACCGGGAGCCAACGAAATAAGTTCCACCACTTGTGCTCTGCCTGTTATCAACACACCTTACCCAATCAACATCAGTAGAAGCTATCAAAGTCAAATCTAAATCCTTTGGATGCCATAACTCCATATCTTCTCTACCCTTCAAATATCTAAAGATCCTTTTTATTGCAACAACACGTGATTCCTTTGGTTCTTGTTGAAATCTAGCTACTAAATAAACATCATACATAATGTCTAGTCTAGTAGTAGTCAAATATAACAATCCTCCAATCATTGACCTATACATACTTGCATCAACTTTAGGTGAATCATCTTCTTTTGTCAACTTGCATTTGGTAACAATAGGTGTACAAACTGGTTTGAAGTTCTCCAATCCAAACTTCTTCAATAATTCTTTGGTATACTTGGACTTAGAGATGAAAATTCCTTTGTTGTTCTAATTTACTTGTAATCCAAGGAAGAAATTTAACTCACCTATCATAGACATTTCAAATTCCATCTACAAATTTTCATCACATATCATCATTCCCTCCAAAGATTATTTCATCAACATAAACCACAACAATCAACATTTGATCTAAGTAAATTTTGTAGTATAAATTACTAACAACAAATCCCTTATGAAATCCTTGTCCAATCAAATACTTGTCTAATCTGCCATACTAGGCTCTAGGTGTCTACTTCAATTTGTATAAAGCTTTCTTCAACCTGCAAACAACATCTGAGTTACCTCTGGACTTAAATCCTTCTGGTTGCTCAATGTAGACTTCTTCCTTCAGTTCTCCATTCAAGAATGTTGATTTTACATCCATTTGACAAACTTTGAAATCCTTAAAAGCTGCAAAAGCTAAGAACATCTGGATCACTTCTATCTAGACAACAGGGGCATATGTCTCTTCAAAATCAATACCTTTGATTTGAGTGTAACCTTTGCAAACCAATCTTGCCTTGTTTCTCATTACCTTTCTGTTTTCATCCAGCTTGTTATGGAATACCCACTTTGTTATAATTACATGTTTTTCTACTAGTCTAGGCACAAGTTCCCAAGTCTAATTTTTCTCTATCTGATCAAGCTCTTCTTTCATTGCCTTCACCCAATTCTGGTCATTGCATGCTTCTTCCACAGTCTTTGGGTCAATTTCTGAGAATAAACGCAATAATACTTGTTCTTGGGCTGCTTCGCTTCTTGTGATGATTCCCTTATTCTTACCTTCGATAATTTGGTTTTATAAGTGATTTCTCTGTACATACCTTGGGGTTTTAGTTGTAGTTGTTGGAGCCACCATTGTCTCTTCTTCTTCTTTCTTATCCTTTTCTCCTTTGTCATCTAAGCCATCTGATTCATATTCAATATGCCTATCAGGATTTCTTTGAACATCTTCATCTACTTATACATTCACACTTTCAACTATCTTGTTCAGTCTCTTGTTGTAACATTGGTACACTTTGCTTCTTGTAGAGTAACCCAAAAATTTGCCTTCATCAGCTCTACTGTCGAACTTTCCAAGATTGTCCTCATCTCTCCGAATGTAGCATTTACTTCCAATTTTTTTGAAGTACTTTACTGTGGGAGCTCTTCCATGCCATAGCTCATATGATGTCTTTCCATATCTCCTTCAAAACAGTACTTTGTTAAGAGTATATACTGTTGTGTGTATCGCTTCTCTCCAGTAGACTTGTGGTAAACCTGCTTCCATGATCATTGTTTTGGCTGCTTCTTGAACTGTCTGGTTCATTCTTTCCACTACACCATTCTACTGTGGTGTTCTAGGGGCAGATAGCTATCTTTTGATGCCATGCTTTTCATAGAATTTGTTGAATTCGTCAAAAGTAAACTCTCCTCCTCTATTAGATCTTAAACACTTGATTCTCCTATTAACTTCATTCTCAACTCTTGCCTTGAAAATCTTGAATTTTTCTAAAGCCTTTGATTTTTCTCTTAAAAATGCAACCCAAGTTAATCTGGAATAATCATCTATTAAAAGCATGAAATATCTCTCACCTTGCAAGATTCTTGTTTTGGTTGGACCACATAGGTCAGTGTGTACAAGGTCCAACAAACTAGTAGATGATTCTTCTTCTTTTTAGATTTTTTCTCTAGTCTACTTTCCTTCTTGACATCCTTTGCAGATAGTGTTGTCTGGTTTGGTCAATCTTGGCAAGTCTTTGACTGATCTTGTCGAACATATCCTTACCAAATTGTCGAAGTTGATGCGATACATCCTCCAGTGCCAGAGCCAATAGCCATTGGGCTGAGATAATAAGCATCTCTTTGTAGCTCCTTCTAGGTGATACATATTCCCACTTGTTCTTTTTCCAGTTGCAATAACAGTTTTGAATCTCTTTCAAATCTCACAACCATCGTCTTGAAACACCGCATTATAGCCATTTTTGCACATTTGTCCAACAGTTAGAAGATTGTGATATAAACCCTTCACATAGTAAACATTGTCAGTGTTATGTTTTCCATCAAAGGTAATAGAACCAATTCCAACAATTTGTGTTGTTTTATCATCTCCAAATCTAACAAAACCTTCAAAAACTTACTTTTATCACTGGTCATATGATTTGAACATCCACTATCAATCTGCCATTCATCTTTGTTTCTTTTGACATATAATGCAGTTTCGATGTTATCATTAGATTTCAGACAAATATTAGAGATATCAAATCTAGGTTCATCCTTTTCCACCAAAATAGACAATCCTCGTGATCTGATTCATCATTTGAAATACTAGAATTCTCATTAACATAATAGGCCTTCTTATTTATATTTTTAGACTTTTGCCTTGTTCCTTTTTCCAAACACTTAGTTGCTAAATGACCAATCTTTCCACATCTAAAACATTTAAGAGGTAACATACCTTTGTACTTGTCAGTACCTTTCTTTAGTTTCCTTGTGAAGTTTGCTTCCAACTCATGTGAACTTTTAGTATATGGATCTTCTTATGTCTTTGTGGCTTTGAAGGTTGTTTCAAATTTCTCCTTTTCTTTTCCAAATTTCCTCATCTCAAATGCGATCAAGGTGCCAAATAGTTGCTCTCTAGTGAATTTATTTGGATCATAAACTTCCTCAATGGATGAGATCTTGTCACTATAGCTCTCTGATAGGGTCATCAAAATCTTCTCCATAACATCTTCATCTGTCTGAGTACCTCCTTGATTTTTGACTTCATTTACTACACTGTCAACTCTTTGAAAGTAACTTGCTAGATCCTCACCTTCTTCCATCCTCAAGTTTTCATATATGTGCTTAGCTGTCAACTTCTTTGATAATTTGACTCTATCATTTCCTTCATAGATTTCTTTCAACTTTTCCCAAACTTCATAAGCGGTGCCCAATGAAATAACTTTTGTTAACTCAATCTTAGACAAAGCGCTAAAGATTGCATACCTTGCCTTTTCATTCTCTTCATAGGTTGATATCTCATCTGCAGTAGTAGGACCATTTACCAGTTCAACATGCCTTGTCTCAACAGCTTTCCAAGTCTTGTATCCTATAGAGATCAAGTAACCTCTCATATGCACTTTCTAGAAACTGTAGTAAGATCCATCAAACATAGGAATTGTTAGTTTGTATGCCATCAGATCTACCCCAAGCGATTAAGCTCTTCTTCGAGGAACCAAAGCTCTAATACCAATTGTTGAATAGTCTGGATAATTGAGAGGGGGGTGAATCAATTATTATAAAATAATTTTCCTAACTTTAATTAATTTGGAGTAAACTTAAATCAATCAGATAATAATCTAACAGATATGAACATGAAAGCACATAACAACACCATGCACAATGAACACCAAAATTTATGTGAAAACCCAAGAAGGGAAAAAACATGAAGACTGCTAATTCTCAATTATAGAACACCGGTTAAGGTGATTTTTACAAAGGGCTCACTGCCAAAATGCTCACTGTAGGTAAGGCTCACTGTCGGTGGGCTCACTGCCTGGCTATTATAGCCAAAGATAAAAAGGCTCATTGCCAAAAGAGAAAGGCTCACTGCCTACAAAAAAGGGCTCACTGCCAGAAGAATGATGAAAGAGAATCCACCACTGAAATAACTGTCACCAACAATGACACCAAATAGAATATCACTATTTGCTACCTCCAGTTGTATACTTTTGCATACTTCACAATGTTTGGATTTTTAGATTTGCGTTCATCACACTTGCTTTCATCGAATAGGATCAACTTTTACTTATACCATTCCATGCCTTCATAATCTCCTAAGTCGGCCAAACACAATTTGAATTAGGTCACCACAAAACATTCCTATGGTGGAAAGGAATGAAACATGGACCATACAAAACCTCCTCACTCAAATCAACATGCTACATTTTCACCATGATATTTGGAACCAAAGGATAGGACATACACGTTACAATGCAAACAATGTTCCATAGCACGTTAACCAATTTCCAGATCGGTTTGGACCCATAAGAGTGTATCTCATTATGTTGCAAAATGAATGGGACTAGAACAAGTACAACCAAAGATAGATCATCATGGCACAACATACGAAGCACACCAATTCAAATCACAAAAGCATCAAAACCGAACCTTAATCAATCAACCAAGATATGTTGACATCAATGACAACAATCAACAACATCACATTCCAATAGTGAATATGCCATTTAGATATTTTGAAAAGGGAATATTCTCTTTTGAAAAAAGAATATTCTTTGTACAAGTTGGAGGAAGATTTAGGAATTAAATAATTATGAAAATTATTTTAATTGTGAGGATGAGAGGAAATTAAGATTTTTAATTAAATAATTAAAGTTATTCAATCAAGTGGGATTGAAGAAAAATTTGATATAATAGAAATTATTTAATCATGGGGAGAAAGGAAAATTAAAATTAATTAAATGATTAAAATTATTTAATTAAGGAGGAAATAAGTAATAAATGATGAAAAATGATGAAATAATCAAATAACATTAATTATTCAATTAATAGAGGAAATTGATGAATTTAATCAAACAATTGGAAATTATTTAATTAAGTAGAGGAATCAGGTGATAATGAGAAAATGATGTTAAAAAGTGAAATCAAGATGTGTGATACATTCAAACAAATTTAGGTGTCTACAACATAATGTGCCACTGTAGGATGCTCCATAGGCACCCCCTCAATAGTAGGATGTTCCATAGATACCCCCTCAGAAGTAGGAGGCTAGGGGTGATGATGATCAGGGTGTTCGTTTGGCTCTTGACTTATTAGAGAGAGACTAGACTCAGAGAGGGCGAGATGGATATAGGACTAAGCGATATGGCCAGGTAGCTCAATTGATATAGAGGACAACAGAGAGAGATCAAGCCCTCATTGAAAGGGACCAACATGCACTAGAGAGAGATCAACAGACTGTTGACAAAGATTCATAGATCACCCATTGTTGAGAGGCAGAGGCACATGTAGCTCAACTTATAGTTGGGAGAGATACAGAGCAAGCCTGTAGGACCCAATTGGAGATTGGGCATGGCTCCATGGTTAAAATGACTCACCATATGCAGGAGATGCAATCTCTCATTTATGAGGCTACCTACTATCACACCTTGTATCAAGCTAAAATACTTAGAAAGTATAGAAAACCAAGATTTTTTGCAAGGAGCAACACTGTTAGTGTGTCAGGGCGATCAAATAGTGGATCAGTAGGCTAACCCTCACAACAGATGGTACCAAGACATCAACCACAGGGGTCCCAAGGACAAGCTGGGCAATAACACTAGGTCATGGGTCCACCACCTCCTCAGCCTCCTCTTAATAGAGAGGAGTGAGGGAGCTCTAGGTAGTTCGATGTACAAATGTTTTTATTGATGTATTGATTATTGTCAAGTAGACATATTTATATACATTCATTGGCTTTTGAAAGCATTGTGTACATGTTATTTTGATGTATATTATTGTATCGCACATTCAATGTATGTATCAAATGTTTTGTATCATGAAATTTCCATTTTTTATGATATATGAGATGATATGATCTTTTTTGATTTGGCTATGATATGGTGTCATGTTGTGCCTTGATTTATGATTTCTATGATGTATGCCTTGATTATGGATGCGTTGATGTTTCATGATATGAAGATGATGTATGATGGTGATATATGCTTATGCTTATGCTAATGATTGGTGGATGTAGGATGGATGTTATGATATGATTCAATGTGGTCATGATTATTCTTTTCATATTTTGATATGGCATATATGTGATGATCATGCAGGATAGATGGTATGCATGCTATTGACAGTCTATAGATGTAGGATTAGATGCATGTATTTTTGTTGTCATGATACTTGAATAGAAACATTAGTATGATGAGATAGAAGAAATGGATGATTAGAGAGAATAAGAATAGAATGAAATTAAATGAATGATGTTGATTATGATACTAATAAATCTATGATTATTTTGAGATTTTATTGGATATGTGATGAGATGGGATAGATGATTTTGCTTTGCTTTTAGGTTATGCTAAATGATGTAGAGAAATTCTTATTTTGATATAGAAAATAGACACAATGCACTAAGGTATGAAGAACCAAGGTGGTGTTGTATTTATTGCATGGACTTTGACTCTCCAAATAGATGGGAGTATCCTTGTTTATACCTAGCATATAGAAACCTTGTTTTATCATGTGATAGAATGAAGCCATCAAAGCAAGTAGACCAATACACAAAAGGTATGAAGAACCTGATATGCAAAAACCATTTTGTTACTCAAGACTATCCTTTCACACACAAGACAAGTATTCACCAAGGTCATATTACAAAAACATCCAACAAGCATAGCAAACAAAATAAATGACAATACCCCATTACGTACCCCTCTAGACACACCAAGATATTGAAGATCAAGGTAGTTTCGAGTGAGCAATGGAATGAGACAAAAGATAAAACCAAAAGAAAAGATCGATTGATGAAACACATAAATGCTATCATATCTCTTGCCAGACAGTTGTTTTAGTTGAGATCCGAAATGATGTCTATTGTAGGAAAGATATATTTGTTAAGACATTCATTGGATGTTGATTTCAAATGTTTTTGTAGGCTATTGATATGAAAGCTAGTTGACATGATTTAAAATGATCAAGGCTTATAATTTTGTGTGAATGTTTGTGTTTCAATGATTGTTGTACTTGCTGCTATTTGCTTTTTCAAATATGAGGATGACTATAGGTTTAGTATGGATGGAAAATTTATTATAGATGGATGATGGACGATGGGATGGATGTGTGAGTTGTCTCTTTTTTGGAATTTTTTTCAAATGTTTTAAACTTTTTGAAGTGTTTTGTGGCTATTTTTGGTTTTTTTGACTTTTTTTATTTTGTTTTTTACTATTTTGTGCAATATTTGGACGTTTTTGGGATTTTTACATGTTATGGATGTTTTTGAGATTTTCAGGTTATTTGGATGTTTTTGGGAAATTTTCAACATTATTTTGATGTTTTTGAGTTTCTCAATGACTTAGGTGATGTACAAGAATCCCTTATGACAACTAGGATCAAGAAGATGCCCCCAGTCATGTGTTCACTACTTTGTTTTCAGTTGGATAAGGTGACCTTAGGACAATGCCAAGTAGTACTGATAGTGATAGATACTGGTCAAACACCAAGCCATGCTAGGGATGCCAATGGATGGATGAAAGGTTGATGGATGGGTGGATGTGTGCATGCAGATTTATTATGGATGAAAGATAAGAGAAAGAATGATTGATAGATAGTAGATGGTGCTTATTTACACAAGGTGCATGTTTACTAGGTTTTCACCAAAGTACTTGCCCAAAGTGCTACCAAAGTGGATTTCAGTAGAGGATGATTTTTCTCTTTACTATTTTATCCTCTCTTTTTGGATTTTTATATTTTTTTGAGTTTTTTTGGATTTTTTTGTGTTTTTTGATTTGTAAAGTGATAAAAACAACTAAGGAACACATACATGACTGTCTCCAAGGATTTGTACGTAGATTTCATGTGTCTTCTTCAACAAGATCACACTAATTGGTGTCATGGGTCGATTCACAATAAAGACACACCATAGAACACAACCTAGCTAATAGTTAGATTGAGTGCATTAACTTGGAATAAGCCCATCTGCCGAGGAAAATACCTCCACAATAAATGGGTAACTAGAGTATACGAAGGTCATGTACCACCTTCACACCTCTCACCTTAAAAAGGACAACATCCTAATCAAGGAATATCGGTCACCTCGACAAGGGGAAGTGCATGGTGATTAACTTCACACGTGATATTGTACGTTGTATCATTCCAAGCTAATGGCTAAAAAGTCTTAAAGGCTACTAGATAACAAGGTTCATAGTGGGGGATTAGTGAATAGTGATCCCGTATATTATGTTCGAGTCGATGGGGGTCTCCCCTCTTCTCTTCACCTATACACGTCTCGATGGATCAAGAGTTGCAAGGCTTGGCTTGAAGGATGCTAGCTACACATTGGGGTACAACTTTCATTCTCCCCCTTTTATACACCCCACTCAAAAACATGGTCAAGGTTGTCCTTGATGTATTATCGCCAAGAAGAACTCCTACTTGAAATAAACAGTAATGACGTTGTTTCTAATCCCCAAGATCATTCTTAAGAGTCACGAGGGGAGAGCATACACATATAGTCACACCTTAGGTGTACAAAAACATATATTCAAGTTAGTGGTGCTTTTGATTTCCAAGATCGCATGAAGCATGAGGATAGAGCATGCATAAACACTAACCTACCAAACACAACATAGAGTTCATTTTCGTGCACCAAAATTCAAAGTGGGTTCAATTTGAAAACACCAAATTCAAATGTGCAAGTTGGTTCAATTTTAAAACCTAAATTGAAGTGTGCAAGTTGTTGATTCTTTTTAAGCATGAAAAAAAAGTGTAATTTGTAGGTTCTTTTTAATTACACCAAATTGAAGTGTAGAATTTGTGGGTTCTCTTTAATTGCACCAAATTGAAATGTGAACCTAAATTAATTAAAACATTAAAAACCAAAGGTTAGTAGTTTTTTAATTTGTATTTTTCCGGCGTATGCCACATGCTGCACAAATGTTAGCTCATGAAAAGCAGGCCCGCATCAGGTGTTAGAATATGAAAGAATTTAAGAAAAAATTCAAAACCCTAAATAAAAAAACACACTGATATACCTAACAAATGCATCGTAATAGAGGACAAACGTGCCAATATTTCATTGATGCATCAAAGTATAAACAAACACACTGTTGTGAAAACCTATAGATAGAAACACAAAATACAGTTAGATAAATGTGTTGTAAGAAGGGAAAAGAGACACTATAACAACAAACAAAAGTGTAGAGATACGACAAACACACCAAATGCTAGTCAAAAGCATCACTCTAAAACCTGTAGATAGAAAACATAGAAAGACACAATCAAACAAATGTGTCACAAAAAACAAGTGGCGTTATAATTTTCATACGTGTTGAGATATGACAAACATTGTTGCATAATAGATGTGTAACATTATGACAAAAGTGCCTTTGTAACTTGTAGGTCTACAAAAACGTAAAAAAATGTTAATTCCAAAATGTGGGTCCCATTAGGCGTGCCAAAATATCATAGGGGAAATATGGGTTAGTTGCAAAAAGCATGAATTAAGCTATTAGATTACAAACCACTAAAAATCCATCAAAGATTAGTCATATAAGCCCATACTCAAAGAAATTAACAAACAATGTCATAAAATATTCAATTAAAAAAATGAAAAACATAATCCAAAACAATTGAACCAAGAAAGACATGCAAACCTTCAACCCCATTGGGAGATTATGCTCCAAATATATGTGGATTGCTCTATTAAGCATAACCCATGATTGCAAAGTTCAAGATTGATGAATATGACTCATAATTGATGTTCAATTTGCTCAAAAGAATGAAATTCACAAGCTCATGAAGATTGTGAATGATCATGATAATTGTGAATAAATGTGATGAAGAAATGACTTGTTTTATAGATTTGCAGATATCTAATCAATGGTGGAGATCAAATCTCGAGATTGACGGTCAAGAGGAAATCAAGGAGATCAAAGGAGATCAATGGATGAAATTGAATGAGAGCCTAAAATATGCCTATTTCATGGAAAATTAGTTAATGATATTTTGGAGGAAAAATATCTATTCAAATTTGAATTTAAATCACATAATATTCTTTTTGGAGGGAATATGCTATTTAGATATTTTAGAGGGAAAATATATTTATAAAAGGGAATATTCTCTTTTAAAAAAAGAATATTATTTGTGCAAGTTGGAGGAAAAATTAAGAATTCAATAATTATGAAAATTATTTAATTGTGAGGATGAGAGGAAATTAAGATTTTTAATTAAATAATTAAAAATTATTTAATCAAGTGGGATTGAAGAAAAAATAGATTTAATTAAATAATAAAAATTATTTAATCATGGGGGAGAGAGGAAAATTGAATTTAATTACATAATTCAAAATTATTTAATCATGGGGGAGAGAGGAAAATTGAATTTAATTACATAATTCAAAATTATTTAATCATGGGGGAGAGAGGAAAATTGAATTTAATTACATAATTCAAAATTATTTAATTAAGGCTCATAAATTAGTAAGAAAATGAGAAAAAATGATGAATTAATCAAATAATGTTAATTATTTAATTAATAGAGGAAAATGATGAATTTAATCAAATAATTATAAATTATTTAATTAAATAGAGGAATTAGGTGATAATGAGGAAAATAATGTTAAAAGGCGAAATTGAGATGTGTGATACATTCAGACAATTTTAGGTGTCTACAAAAATATCAAGGTTAGGAGCGGGAAAGTTATGATGGAAGAAATAATGAGAATATAAGTGGTCAAAGGGAAGTGACAAAAATAATGGGAATATTAGTGATCTAAGAAAAATGAAGAAAAAATGTGAATATGAGTGATTTATGGGGTAAAAAAAATTACAAATATGAGTGGTCGAATATGGAGTATACATGGATTGGGATAAAGGTTGGTGGGTTAGATATAATTATAATAATGGAATTTATTATTATACATGTGGTATAAAAGGGTTGAACAATATTAGGGATGTGCGAGGAATGAGTTTGGACAGTAAAAATGTGAGGGATGAAGGTAGATGTAGAGGATGGTTGGGTAGGAGTCCTTTGGAAGCTTGTAGATTGATTATAAAAGGTGAATTATGGATATAAATTAGGGGTTGGGAAGCATGGTTCGCCATACAAGGATGAAATTCAAGGATTAGGTCATGCCACATGACATAGTCTCCATATGGGAAAAAATTACGATGGTGATTGGAAGAGTTTGAGGTGACTTTTGGTCATGTTGGGCTAGCAGATTCAAGGCTAAGTGTTAGTTAATGCATCAAATTTCCCAAATTGAGTCCTCTAGGGTAATGCAACAAACACATATACACTAAGTGATGTAAAACATGGTCCATCCCTTAAAATATCAAAAAGTTTAAGATTTAAAAAAAATATTTGCATATAAAATTTTAATAACCAAAACCATGTACAAGTACTTGTAGACAAAAACAAACTAAAAATACTATAAATAGTAATGAAAAGGCCCAACACTTTTAAGTGATGAGGTCAAAATGCCTTAGATAAATTTGGATGAACGAATACCTTCTAGTCCATGGAAGTAAGCTAAAGGAGACTAATTGTTTAATTGCATTTAGAGTACATCCATAACAAGAAGCTACAAAAAGATTCATAATGCTAATCCTCCCCAAAACAAAGTACATAATACCATTTTAATAAAAAACATCTCAAATAGGTAATAAGTAAAGAAGTGAGGCGAGGTTGTATTTGTATCTCTTGATATATGTTTATGAATACCTAGTGAACAATAAATTATTATGATTTGCTAGTCACAAGTTGGCAATTCATTCCCACCTAGCTTAATACAATATAAAAAATAGTGATTTTTAAAATTATAAAGTTACTTACATGAGGGTATTCTATTTTGCATCAAATTCCAATAGTTTTGAACCTCTCATCTTATCGAGAATTATGACGACTTGTGTTTAGATGAAAGTATTTATATCGAGAGTCAAACATTGATCGATGGTGAGAATTTGATAATACAATCTTGATCCAACTAAGAATGAGATTAAATAATCTTGTAATAAATTTCAAATGTCCTCTCTATGCAACTTTCTTGTTAGTACTTGATCATCTTAATGACTTAGGAGATTCCCTTATAAATATGTTTTTAGTTGTTCCACTCAAGATTTTTAGCACATATTATGATGGTATTAATGACTAACTTGCAAAAATGTCAACTCAATTGTGGGTTTTTAAAATTTTGAAAAAGATAGAATAGATTGTGCCATGTGATCTAGTTCAACCCTAGGTCATGCCACATGATATAGTCCCCATATGTGGGAACATTATGAATGGAGATCAGATGAGGTTGAGGTAATTTAAGATTATGTTGGGTTGTGGGTTTAGGGGTAAGTGTTAATTAATGTGTCAAATGGGTCAAATTAAGTGTTAAAGTATGAAAGCACATATGAATTAAGCGATTTAAAATGCAGTGTACCCCTTATATTACCAAAACTTAAAATCAAAATTAAAAAAAACATCCTTTACATATAAAATTTAAATAATCAAAATCATGAACAACTATTGGGAAACTAAAATGCACTAAAAAGTTTAGTAAATAGAAATAAAAAGGATTGATCCTCTTATGGGATGAGGTTGGGTTGCTCCTAGATGAATTTAGTGGAGATAATACTTCCTATTTCTTGGCACTAATGTAAAGGAGGTTAATTATTTATGCAGTTGGAGTATCCATAACAAGAAGTTGTGAAAAGAGATAGAATGTTTATCCTTCCATAAGAAAAATACCTAGTACCACTTTAATTAAAAAATACCTCAAATGTATAGTAAGTAATGAAGGGAGACAAGAAAAGACTTCCATGTCTCCTAATATGTAACAATAAATTTTAATATTTATTATATTGTATATGCCAACTTATTATATTTTTATGAAAGTAAATATATGATATTGTGAATTATTTATAAATAGTACAAATTTATTGTAAGGAAATATAATATATTAATATAATAAATATTCTAACTTAAATATATTTTTTAAAAGTTATATTTCTTAATAAAATAAAATGTATTAAACTATTAAATTATAAGATTATCTTATATATATTAGTTCATAAATTTATTTTTAACTCTAATAGTAAATTAAAGGTATTTGCTTTCTGTGTAAGTTTTAAAAATAACTAACTAATCATTGTTTAGAAGTGTAAATGACACTCATATGTACTATATACTTTTTGATGAAGCATTCTATTTATTGTTTTTGAAAGGTGTTTAGGTTATTATATGGACTTGAACTGGATATTGTTTCATTTATTTATTTTACTATGGCAGGCTAGGAATCTTTATTTATTTAATTGTTTTGTCTAATAGAGAGAAAACTCCATTAGATGTTTATACAAATAGATTTTTGAAAAATAATATCCATTTTGTTTTCTTTTGTCTATTTAAATTTTTAAAAAATTTGAGAACATAAATTTTTTATTATTTAAACTATTGAATGTATAAAAATAGTTACATGAGACATTCAAGAAAAATATACATATAAGAAAATAAAAAAAACAAATGCACTTAACTATTATATAATATAATACTAATATAGTTATGAGAATACTAAAACTATATTTATTTTAAAATTTCTAAAATTTGAATGAATACATAATTTCTTAAATTTTTTTTAATAATATAATTATTTTGAAAAATATTTCAAAAAAATGTTTTACCTATATTTTTACATATTTAATACATATAATTAATAAAATTTAATAGTAATATATTATTGTAAAATATTTCATTTAAATTTTATAAATTTTATTGATTTTAATAAATTGAATAATTTATCTTTTTTAGTCAATTAGAAAAAACAATTGAATGACCAAACGGTCCTGAAATTTTCATATGACAGGTAGAAGTGACCGTCAAATTCCCGTCCCTGACCCGCCCATCTTATTACAGAATAAAAAATAGTAGATTTTTAAATTATTTAGTTATTTTGCAGGAGGGTAATCTGTTTTAAGTCAAAAGCCAATCGTTTTGAAGCTATCATCTTATCGACATTTATGACAGCTTGTGTTTAGAGGGAAGTATTTATATGGAGAGGCAGGAATTGACGAGTGGTGAGGATTTGAAATAGAAGATGGCGTGCAATATGGCTGCCGGCAGCCATATTAATCTCTTATCATTTAACTGCAACGGAATCCAAGATAAAAGAAGTTTTCTACACTCACTTGAGAAGAGCGATAGAAGGCGAAGGGGAAGAAGCAAGAGCAATGGCTATGGCGTGAGTGTGAGGGCAGCTGTCGCTGTTGAGGATGCAAGGCCCTCCAAAAATGTGCCTCGCCCTCTGGTGCGAATTGGCACTCGGGGAAGGTATTAATTCTCTCACCCTTCACTTGTTTTGCTTCCCAGTTTGAATCTTTTCTGAAGGCACCATCCAAAATATTATCATTTTGTAGTCAAAGAAACTGCAAACTACATTATTTTTTTAAAATACTCATGCTTGAAATTAAGGGCTTTTCTGCAACATAACTGGAGGAATCACGTTTTAAAAAAAAACACTGAAATCTACTGCCATTGTTGTGATTTAACGGAATGGATCTCCTAATCATGGCAGCTTAGTTGAAAGAGACTTCTAATATAAATAAATTCACACTCAGCATATTATATAGGTATACCGATTTCTATGCAACTTAGTTATCCTGATTTCTATGCAACTTAGTTCTATCCATTATGAATTAAAAAGAAGAAGAAGAAGAAAACAGCTAAAATCTACTGCCTCCAATTAACTCCGTTTTAACTCTTTTGGCAGAGGAGAAAGACATTGAAAGAAATTTATCCTGAATGACCAAAACACGTCAAAAGGGCATATCTAAGCTGTGTTTCTTGGAGTTTCTGGGGCACAGGGATGGTAAAATTTTGCCAAATTTTGGGGACGGCAGGGGACAACTATTTAAATAAACTAAACAAATCAAAAGCAATTGACATTGTAAAAATTAAATGCACTGTGCTGGATTTACAATGAAAATTCTCTCTTTTAACTTTTTAAGGTTTTTTTAGCATTTTTTACCTTTTTATATTTATGCAACAAACAGACCCGGCTCTCCAATCCTGAAAACGCGTAAGGTCCCTTCCGAGTCCTTAAGCCCCTGGAACATCGGGACATCACCCAAAACCCTGGGGACGCTCCCCTCTGGAATGCTGATGTAAAGACATTGTAAAGTTTCTTTGGACATCACTGCCAACATTTACTGTCCACATGGGGATTTCTTTTTCTGTTTACCTAATATATTTGTTCAAAATTTGTACCCTGGGTTTTGAGAGTAAATTAAACCTTTATTTTTTAATGTCTCTTTCTTCTCTTAAACTGGTCTCGGCCAAGTGAAATGCGAGCTTGACTTATTAGACCAACCGCTCTCAACATTTCTTTTTAAATTTCACGTATCATTCAAATTTCGCACTCTGCAGTCTTTGGTCTTTTAGACTAAACTGAATTTTGTCAACCCATCTGCACTCATACCTCAATAAACTGAGGTCTGATAAAAGCAATTCTTCCCTAGCTTTTTAAAAAAAGAAAAAAAGAAGTGAAGACTCCGAGTAAATCATTGAATAGGAAATTGTAAGCAAGCCACCTATGTACAGAAAGGACACATGCAAGTTACAGGATAAAAAATCCAAGGGCAGAAAGAAGGAAATTCATCATGTCACCTGAATTGTGAATAGAGGGAAATATTATGAGGAGCTCATCTTATAATACCCTTTACAAAAATTTACAAAAAATGTATAACTAATATACTACACCTGAACTTATAAGCAACATATCATACTGAAATAGTAATACTGAATTTAATTGACAACATAAAACTGGATTACACAGATAAATAATAGCATGCCAAACCTGCAACATATGTGATGACTTGTAAAAAACTATCCAAATTGATTATGTATTGTGTACAACTGTCACAGAAAACCAAACACTCGCCAAAACTGAAGAAATAGAATATCTTCAGCACAATTGCAGCCCCTGGATGAGACTGTCGAAGGGAGCCAAAGGATTTTCATCCTCTGGTTTCAATTCGTCGTCAAATCAGCTACAGAACACTAATGCAGAAATAAAACATCAAAAAGGTAGAGCCTTCTAATAGACAAACACCTCATTTTATGGCACAAAGGAGGGCCCAAATCTCCGCATACCCATAATCTGACTGCATTCCCAGAATTGCAAATACTATTCAAGTCAAAATGTCACCATAACTCTGACAGCATAACCACCCTCTTTGAAAAGTCAGTTTGTAACTCCCATAATGCATTGTCAGAAATTGATGAAATTAAATAGAAAATGCCATTAAATATTATTTATTTATTCCCTGCCATTTTAAGAATATAAGGGCAAATCCTAGTTTTTTCAGTTAGTAAGAAAAAGGTTTATATAAATACTCTAAAATAATGTATCCTGGGCAATTGCAACAATTGGATTCATTACTATCCCCAGTAAACTAGATGCTATTACACATACAATCATACTAAATTCGATATAATTTTTTGAGATTGAAGAAGATAATCTATAATTTTGCACGTGGGGAGTTATTTCTTTGTTTCGTTCAGTCATTAATAACTTAATTATTTTCAGATAATAATATATTGAAATAACACTCATAAAGAGTCCTATCGAAACCAATAAATAGGAGCCTGCTTGCCATCCACACCAAAATAGATAAAGTTTTCCAAAAAAACCTGCTAGTGGAGGAATACCTCCTAGAGATAGCAGACATAAAGATAAAGACAAAGCTGAAAAAGGGTCTTTCATATATAATCCTGCATAATCCCGAATGTTGTCTGTTCCTGTACGTAGACTGAATAATACAATACAAGCAAAAGTTCCTAAATTCATAAAAATATAGAGCAGCATATAAGTTATCATACTCGCATATCCATTATTTGAGTCTCTATCAATTATTCCAATAAGGATATATCCAATTTGACCTATCGATGAATATGCAAGCATACGTTTTATGCTTGTTTGAGTAATAGCAATTAAATTCCCTAATATCATGCTAAGAATAGCTAATATTTCCAAAAGAAGATGCCATTCGTTCAATGAGAAATAAAAAATAAAATCAAAAATTCTAGTGGCTAAAGCTGAAGCAGCTACTTTTGAAATAACAGAAATAAAAGCAACGACTGGAGTGGGGGAGTTAGAGTCGAAAAGAGGAATTCTCCCTCTTTTCTCTCATTCAGAACCGTGCATGAGACTTTCTTCTCGCACGGCTCCTAAGTGATAAAAAAGATTAGCATAATCGTTTGATTCTCTCTTTTTTATTACCTTCCTCGTGTATGTATAAGATTGAATCAATTCAATTGATAGAAAGAATCATTAATCCTTAACTTTCCGAGGAATCCTTACTCAGTGGTTATTATGGTAAATCATCTTTTTTTTCTTATTTTGTTATGAAAGAGTTAAAAAGAAAAAAGAAAACCATCTGATTTAATTCGTTCTGAATAGTCATGAGATGTTCATCTTAGGGTAATCTTTTTGTCGACGGATGCCTTTTTTTTTACACTCGTAGTTTTTGAAGAATGAAAACTTACTATGTAGCATCTACGTTAAGAATAAAAAGATTGTACACGTCATTAATCTGATCCTTTGTAAAAACTACCCGTAATAACTAACTTGTAAAAGTTATTTGTTTATTCAATCAAACAATTTAGTTTGTTTCTTACTTTGCTTTACCTTAATTCAATTCAATTTTTGGTAAAAGTGATGTCTTAGTCCAAGTGGGAATAACAGTCTTTTCTTCCACATGTCTATAGAGTTTTTATAAATAGAAACATTTCTAAAAAAGAGATTTAGAAATGTAATAATTTGTAAAACGAATCGCACTCCTTCATATACATCGGGGGTCCATTGATGAAAAGGAACTAGAGAAAGCTTGAATGCAATTCCTACCGTTATAGATAGAAGTGCAATCCAAATTCCTGGAGAGTTATACATTTGTGTATTTATCGAAATACGAGAGAGAAGGAATAGAAGAGTTTCCTAATTGTATAGGGCTATACGGGCTCGAACCGTAGACCTTCTCGGTAGAACAGATCAAATTTCTTATTACCAAAATGATTCGAACTGTTCCAAGAACCCAACATGCATTTTCTATTGCATTGGGCTCTTTCATTAACTGATGGAGAGATCAGTTAGTCTGCCATTCTCTTCTTTCTAGAAAGATAATAAGATGGCTCCGTTTGCTTCAAACAAAAATGTTTCGAAAGCAATCCCAAAGTGCTTCAAAAGGTTCCCTTGACGTAGGTCTGTCATGCTCAGACATAGATTCTCCAAATGGAGTCTCTATCACCCCAAAAGAATAATATGAGACTTCATACACCTCAAAGTTCATAGAGCGAAAAGAATTCTTTTTTGAGGTCCTCGTATTGTACTCATTATGTCTGACATTGAATGTCCCCGAGATTGACCATATCAACTAGATCTATAGTTCGAATCAGAGCGAACTTCATCTTTGTCATGCTATTGTTCTCCCAATTCATAGAGTAAGACTCAAATCCATTTTATGGACCGGATGAACCAATAAACTCTCCTGAAAACCATTGGCGCACGTGTAAACGAGGTGCTCTACCTAGCTGAGCTATAGCCCTTCACAGTTTAGTCTTGAAGATATACTAACAAAATGGATCACTTTCTGTCAAGACGGATGATATTTAATTGAATCATTCGATACTATCCCATAGTTAATGGGCATATTGTTTATATATTGAATTATACCTAGAATTGTTTCTAGGTACGACTCTATCTATGATAATAAATAACCCACTTAACTCAGTGGTTAGAGTATCGCTTTCATACGGCGGGAGCCATTGGTTCAAATCCAATAGTAGGTAAAACTTATTTGATGCGATTGAGTAATCAAATAAGTTTTACTACATTTATTTATTTTATAAGTCAATTATTTCCCTTTAAATAATCACTATTTTTAGATCATTATCGAAGTTGAACTTTACAAAGAAAAAGATGACTAAGTAAGTTAAAGTTCTAACTCTCAATGATTATTGACTGATCAACTCATTACAGAGCATTTGTACTTTTTTTAGTTTTTTGCTAGTATTAGCAATTGGAATCAATATCCTTTTTTTATTTATTTTTTATGAGAACCAATCCTTTTATTCTTGGGTTTTCCGCACTTGTAGAAAAGAAGGCAGGACGTATTGCTCAGATCATCGGCCCAGTATTAGATGTATCTTTCCCTCCAGGTAATATGCCTAGAATTTACAATTCGTTGATCGTTAAGGATAACGATACAACCGGTCAGCCAATAAGTGTGACTTGTGAGGTACAACAATTATTAGGAAATAATAAGGTTAGAGCTGTAGCTATGAGTGCTACAGACGGTTTGATGAGAGGAATGAGAGTAATTGATACAGGAGGTCCACTTAGTGTTCCAGTTGGTGAAACTACTCTCGGGAGAATTTTTAATGTTCTTGGGGAACCCGTTGATAACTTAGGTCCTGTAGATGCTCTCACAACATCTCCTATTCATAGATCTGCTCCCGCCTTTACACAGTTGGATACCAAATTTTCAATCTTTGAAACAGGCATTAAAGTAGTGGATCTTTTAGCTCCTTATCGCCGTGGGGGAAAAATTGGATTATTCGGGGGAGCTGGAGTGGGTAAAACAGTGTTAATTATGGAATTAATCAACAACATTGCTAAGGCTCATGGAGGTGTTTCTGTATTTGGCGGAGTAGGGGAACGTACCCGTGAAGGAAATGATCTTTACAAGGAAATGAAAGAATCGGGAGTCATTAATGAACAAAATATATCAGAATCCAAAGTAGCTCTGGTCTATGGTCAGATGAATGAACCACCAGGAGCTCGTATGAGAGTTGGTTTAACTGCTTTAACTATGGCTGAATATTTCCGAGATGTCAATAAACAAGATGTACTCCTATTTATTGACAATATCTTCCGCTTTGTCCAAGCAGGATCAGAGGTATCCGCATTATTAGGCAGAATGCCTTCCGCGGTGGGTTATCAGCCAACTCTTAGCACGGAAATGGGTTCTTTACAAGAGAGAATAACTTCTACCAAAGAGGGATCTATAACTATTGGCTGGGTAAACGTCCTGAAGTAAGAGGAGTAGTTATGAATGCTGTGGATCATCCTCATGGGGGCGGTGAAGGAAGAGCTCCAATTGGCAGAAAAAAACCCCTGACCCCTTGGGGCTATAGCGCACTTGGAAGAAAAAGTCGGAAAAGAAATAAATATAGTGATGTTTCAATCCTTCGTCGACGTAAGTAGGAATAAACATCGTTGTAAATCCATTTTTTCTTTTCTATCAATAAAAAGAAAGGTAATTAACCATGGCACGTTCACTAAGAAAAAATACTTTTGTATCTGATGATTTGTTGAGTAAAATAGATGATCTAAACATCAATAAAGAGAAGAGGATAATACTCACCTGGTCCCGAAGATCTGCCATTGTACCCGCAATGATTGGTCATACCATAGCTGTTCATAATGGAAAGCTACATTTACCCATTTTTATAACAAATGGTATGATAAACCACAAATTAGGAGAGTTTGTACCTACTTCCATTTTTGAGGGACATGCGAAAAAGGATAAAAAATCGAAAAACGATAAAAAAAAAAAAAAATAAAAGCAACAAAAGAAAAAAAAAAAAGAGAGAGAAACAATAAAAAAGTATCGTTGTATATAAATAGTATACATTAATTCATTGTGGAGGATGAAGATGATTTTTATAAATAGGGCTTCAGCTAGAAAAATACGAGCTGTAGCTAAACATGTACGTATGTCTTCTAATAAAGCACGTAGAGTAGCTCATCAACTTCGTGGTTGTACCTATATGGAGGCACTTTCGATACTGAATTGGATGCCTCATAGAGCATGTTATCCCATATTAAAAGTACTTCGTTCTGCAGCCGCAAATGCATATTACAAGATGAATATAGATAAGGGCTCTTTATTTGTCATTATGGCTGAAGTGAATGAAGGTCCTATTTTTCAAAGATTTCGACCTAGAGCTCGGGGACGCGGTTATCCAATACAGAAACCCACTTGTCATATAAGTATTACATTGGAGGATTTAGATATCTCGGATAATTTAGATGGCTTGGAGGAGTCAGATGGCTTTGGCTTTAACTCAATTATGGTAAAAAAATAGAAACAAAATATCCAAATAGATGGAAGCATAATCCATTTATGTCGCAAATATACTAAAAAAAATATGTATGGGAAACAAAATAAATCCACTTGGTTTTAGACTTGGTTTTACTCAAAACCATTGTTCCCTTTGGTTTGAAGAAAGGGATTATTCCAAAGATCTACGAGAAGATGAGAGAATATATAATTGCATTGAAAATTATGTACAACATATCAAAGATTCGATAAATTCTAGTTATGGAGGAATTACACGTATAGAGATTCTCAAACAGACCGAGTTGATTTCGGTAAATATATATATTGCATTTGTCGACTTGTTTTTCGAAAAACAGGGCCAAGAAAAAAAGAAAGAAAAGGGTAAAGAAAAACAGGGTAAAGAAAAACAGGGTAAAGAAAAAGATGAAGAAGAAGAAATGCAATTAAGAAAGGAAGTACAAAATATGCTTGTACAAAGTATGCTTGATTCTGTAAACAGAAAAAACAGAAAACTTATCATTTATTTAGAAAAAGTGGAGAAACCTTATAGAGAACCCAAAATTCTTGCGGAATATATTGCTCTGCAACTAAAGGAGAGAGTTGAAATAAGAAAAATAATGAAAAAAGCTATTGAACTGGCTGAAAAGGCAGATGTAGAAGGTATTAAAATACAAATTAAAGGTCGTCTTAACGGAATTGAGAGAGCTCGTAAAGAATCGGCTATGCAAGGTAGAGTGCCCCTACAGACCCTTCGAGCTAAAATTGATTATTGTTATTATGCGGTTCAAACCGTCTATGGAGTATTGGGGATCAAAATTTGGATCTTTGTTTAAGATGAGCAATATCCTTCTATAATCTGACCAATTATAAATCTTAAATTCTATAAGATCAAATTAAAAGAATTAAATATCTTATAAAATATCTATTTCTATTTAGACAATACGCTATTGTACCTTTTTTTTACTTTATTACTTTATTCTTAAAGCTCCGGATAAAGCCGAGTCAAAATTAGCTTTTATTAGATTACAACAGATTTGACAAATCCATTCAATCATGAGGATTTAATTTGTGAAAGATAACATTATCTTTAGCCCACTTTGGGCGCGGGCTAGAAGAGATTGAAGCCCCTTGCCCCCCGGGCCTGGATCTACTGATCCACCGACCCAATCGAATAATCCAGAAAATCGAGAGGTAAACCCTTTTTTCTAGCCGAATTATCTATTCCCATCCATTCGGTATTCGGCTCAATCTTAAAAGAAAAGATTGGGCCGAGTTCGATTTGATTAAGGGACCAAACAGACGAAAGTCACTTGATTACAAGCGATCAATCGTATCAAATTCAAATTTGATTTCTTTCCATACTTCACAAGCGGCAGCTAGTTCAGGACTCCATTTAGTAGCTTCGCGGATCACTTCATTACCTTCACGCGCAAGATCACGTCCTTCATTACGGGCTTGTACACAAGCTTCTAAAGCGACTCGATTAGCCACTGCACCAGGTGCATTTCCCCAAGGGTGCCCCAAAGTCCCTCCACCAAACTGTAATACGGAATCATCCCCAAAGATCTCGGTCAGAGCAGGCATATGCCAAACGTGAATACCTCCTGAAGCTACAGGCAGAACACCCGGCATAGAGACCCAATCTTGAGTGAAATAAATACCACGACTTCGGTCTTTTTCAATAAAATCATCACGTAATAGATCAACAAAACCCAAAGTGACTTCTCGTTCTCCTTCAAGTTTACCTACTACAGTACCAGCGTGAATATGATCTCCACCAGACATACGTAGTGCTTTAGCTAGTACACGGAAGTGCATACCATGATTTCTTTGTCTGTCAATAACTGCATGCATTGCGCGGTGAATGTGAAGAAGTAGGCCATTATCTCGGCAATAATGAGCCAACGAAGTATTTGCCGTAAAACCTCCAGTCAGATAGTCATGCATGACGATAGGAACTCCCAATTCTCTGGCGAATACTGCCCTTTTCATCATTTCTTCACACGTACCTGCAGTAGCATTCAGGTAATGTCCCTTAATCTCACCCGTCTCAGCCTGAGCTTTATAAAGTGCTTCTGCACAAAAGCAGAAACGATCTCTCCAGCGCATAAATGGTTGGGAATTCACGTTTTCATCATCCTTGGTAAAATCAAGTCCACCACGGAGACATTCATAAACCGCTCTACCATAATTCTTGGCAGATAGACCCAATTTTGGTTTGATAGTACATCCCAACAAAGGACGACCATATTTGTTTAATTTATCTCTTTCCACTTGAATACCATGTGGTGGTCCTTGGAAAGTTTTTGAATAAGCAGGAGGAATTCGTAAATCTTCCAGACGTAGAGCCCGTAAGGCTTTGAATCCAAATACATTACCTACAATAGAAGTGAACAGGTTAGTAACAGAACCTTCTTCAAAAAGATCTAAGGGGTAAGCTACATAGGCAATAAATTGATTTTCCTCTCCAGGAACGGGTTCAATATCGTAGCATCGGCCCTTGTAACGATCAAGACTGGTAAGTCCATCGGTCCAAACAGTGGTCCACGTACCAGTCGAAGATTCGGCAGCTACTGCTGCTCCCGCTTCTTCGGGGGGTACTCCAGGTTGAGGAGTGACTCGGAATGCTGCCAAGATATCAGTATCTTTGGTCACATATTCCGGAGTATAATAAGTTAATCTGTAATCTTTAACACCAGCTTTGAATCCGACACTTGCTTTAGTCTCTGTTTTTGGTGACATAAATAAGTCCCTCCCTATGATTTATTGGTTAATAGCTCTTACAAGAACGAGGTCTACTCGACCTGGGTGTCGAACGTAAAGAATCACTTTTGTATTTCAAAATTTTTGTACAAAATACACATTTTGTAGCCTTTATTGTCAAAAAGGCTTCTCTTTCAAGTGATATTGTATCATGTTATGTATGTATGACGCAACCCGATTTCTTATTTCGATTGACCTGCGGACCTTTCCGCAATTCTAATAAAAAGAAAGAAGAAGACTGGTACAAACATTAGAGTCATCGCGTGAGGTTTGAATAACGCTGTATAAATAGGGGAAAGATAAATCGATGAAAAAACTATAAATTGCCCTACAAAAGAACCACTAAGAATAAATTTTCCTGTTGGAACAATTTTATTATTATTATTTCTATCAACTATTTTATCCTTCAGTAATATAGACCTGACATAATACATCTGAGCTGGACCAATTGGCAATGTCGCTAAGAAACCATAATATAACCCAAACAATATTACCGGTAGACTTCTCTCTACCCACGGCAATATAAAAGTAGCTAAAGCAGTCATGATAAAGAACCTCCTCTTATTAGATTAGTTAATTGGTTAAAAACTTGAGAATGATTCATATAAGTTATACGGTTCAAAACTTGAACCTTGATTATATAGATCGACCTATTGAGAAAGTGGAATAGAATATCAGTAGAGTTCCATTAATTATATAGATGAACCTTGATTATATAGATCAACCTATTGAGAAAGTGGAATAGAATATCAGTAGAGTTCCATTAATTATATAGATGAACCTTGATTATATAGATCAACCTATTGAGAAAGTGGAATAGAATACAGTGAAATATCAGTAGAGTTCCATTAAATAGCGTTTCCACGGGGTAGAACCTCCTCAGGGAATATAAGATTTTCATGAGGCTGATCCTGAGCCGCCATCCAAGCACGAATACCTTCGTTCAAAAGAATATTTTTTGTATAAAAAGTCTCAAATTCAGGATCTTCTGCTGCACGAATCTCCTGGGAAACAAAAATGTCAATATTTTACGATTGTTAACTTAGTTAACATTCTTAAACTAAGTTAATAATAACCTCTCTCTAATACCTACTAGAGACCAGCGTATCTACCGAAAGTTCGAAACAAGTTCATAATAAAAAATTATCCGGTTTTAGTTATAATACCATAACTATCGCACTCATGTCAAGTCAAGGAGAATATCCGGTTTTAGTTATAATACCATAACTATCGCATTCATGTCAAGTCAAGGAGAATTCAAATTAATGGAATTATCGCGTTTTAGTTAGAACATTATATTTTAGTTAGAACAACAAGGTGCAAATACATTATTTATTTCAATTTTCAATAATTCTAATTGGAGGAGTTGCATTAAAGTTTCTGTTCTTCAAATGTCCTTCACATCGAACTAATAAATAAATTAAAACCATATTATGGCGGTTCCAAAAAAGCGTACCTCTAAATCGAAAACAAAAAATCGTAAGAATGTTTGGAAGAAAAAAGCATATCGGGCTGCAACAAAAGCACTTTCTTATGTGAAGAGTGAGTATATTTACTCTGAGCTTGAGCTTTACGGTGATGGTGATTGGAAGATATTTCCTGTCAATTCACCGGACAGAAAAAAACCCTCGGGGTTTCCTTCCTCCATAGCAGAGGAGGAGAAGTACATAGCAGAAGAGAAGTATATGCCAGATATGACATGGCCCCCCGTAGATCTCTCCGTAGATCCCCCCGTAGACCCCCCCGTAGATCCCCCCGATGCGTAACATCAGCAAATAGAGTACACCTCTCTAAGACCCTAGAGAGGAGCAATCCGAATCTTTTTATCTCTTGGAGGTAGAAATACTTGGAAGGATGGTCGGACAGAAGGGACGCGGTTCTATAATTAGTTCCACTACAGCCCTTCTCTTTGATACCAGAGATGTTTTCATAAACATGGGCTAACAATAAGGACTTGACATTGGTAGGGATGATCAAGTAGTACTTCCTCAGAACCCCGATCTAGAATATGTTTCTATCTACTTACTTTTCCTCCATCTCATCAGGAAAATTAAAGCAATGAGCTTATGGGATGCTGTAGGAAGAGTGAATGGAAAGGGGACATTACACATTTCAATCTTCTATCAGTCTTTTATAATTTTGTAAATATTTTTGAAGTTGCTTAGATTCATTCATCACAACATTGGGGCAAACTTGGCCTCATCTTCATGCTAAGCTAAGGACATGACATAGTTGAGAACAAAATACAGTACTGGTGCCACACCAGGTTTTGGTTTTCAACTTTTTCTTTATTCATTACAAAAGGATACTTTGAAAAGACATCTCTATTCCTCTTGATATTTTGTTTTAGGATTGAAGTTGTTTAGGTCTTTTCAAATTCACATTATCTTAGACGTTTAGTATAGTTTTATTTCTATTTGTGGGGGGCTTTAGGACCAATCTAAAAGGTAATCAGTAATAGCCAAGAATTTATTTCAGTTTGTCAGTGCCATTTCTGTAGACCACAATCTTTTTCTCTTTGTAAATTTGTCCTTTCCTTCAATTGCAAGTTATATTCATACACTTTAGTTTTAGTTAAGTTGCAAGATATGTTTATAAGCTTTAACAATCCCTATGATTATAAATTGATTGTATTTTAATTCTAAAGCTTCCTTTTAACCTTAAGTAAAACTTCCCATTTTTTGATTGGCGAGTTCTTTGGCTTAGATGCTGTGATCGAGGGATATTTTTTTGTGAATTTCACCCAAGACTTGCACCTGCCTCGTCCATTGGGGTGTGTCACACCCATAATGGAGGGGTATTCTTTGGCTTTTGATGCCATGACCAAGTGGTATTTCTTTTGCCAAATTCACCGAGGACTTGCACCTGCCTCATCCATTGGGTTATGTCACACCCATAATTGGATGTGGTAGTTAACGTATACAACATTCAGCGTTTGTATATTTAAGCATGTAAATTGCCTGCAAGGGATTTGAACACTTGTCTCCACTATGGAATCCTAGACAATTTACCATTTGAGTAAAAGATTTCCAATTTACTCTTTCATCAAAATTAACTTTGTAAATCATGCATGTTTTTTAATTCATGTTCTCATTTGTTTCTCCACTCAATTAAAAAAGTTCTGTAGATAAGCAAAGAGCTATTGGATATTGTTTTAAGTCTTATCAATATGACTACCGTTCTTAATTGTTGTTATTTTTCCATACTCCTTTTTCTGATTATACACAATATTTTAGAAATTGTTTCTTATGTTCTCAGTTGATGGTCCACTATGCCCACTTGCAAAAACTTAAGTTGTTATTGCTTCTCACATTTTCATAACATGTGTGGATATTTTCCCCAAAACTTCTATCTTAAAATATCTTTAACAATACAACATATGAAGTAACATTTTAAGCTAGAAGTTAAGAAATTTTATATGCAATTTCTTTAAGTGAAGAAATCTACACGTAGCTTTCCATTGGTTTTGGTAAGTTTGGATTGGGACATCATGTTTACTAAATGAAAGAAATCATTATATGGTCTCAAGTAAGCTCCTAGGGCTTGGTATCATGAAATTGATAAGTTCTGTTTGAATCAAGGTATTGTATGTAGCCATTCCAACTTTAACAGTTTCATCCAACATATTGATGGTCATTTATATTAATATATTGTGATAGTCTGTATTAATGATATGATATTACCTATGTTCCACCAAGTTTTCAAGATGGGGATGAGGGAATGCATTTTTGGGACAAGTTTTTTTAAGGCCATTTTTGGGGATGAGGGAATGCATTTTTGGGACAAGTTTTTTTAAGGCCATTTTTGGGGATGAGGGAATGCATTTTTGGGACAAGCTTTTTTAAGGCCATTTTTGGGGATGACAAGGGATGGCTATATAAAAGATAGGGAAAATTTAAAAATGTAAGGAATTTTCAAAATTTCATATGATAACATTGATAAGACATTCATCATATTGACATATACATTATAAAACCCTCAATACACAACATTAGAGTTCATATGAGAGTTGACCAAATCAATATTAATAAATGTTAAAAATTAAAATTTAATTGCTTCCATAATTCATTGTCAATGTGCATATGATATAAAATTAAATAGAGAGTAATACAACAAAATGCCCAAAGGTTGCAAATTTGAACTACAAATGTCAAAATGACAAAGTCACAAAAACATAGCGATAGAAAGTATGAGGCTGCCCCTAATTGGCATCTACCAATACTACATCAAAAATCGGAGTCCAATTCTGAGTCATTGACAATATGAGGGATTGCTTCATCTAATGGAACTCCAACCAATCCCTCTTGTGTCTCGTCCTCATCAATCTAGGTGGTATCTTCTAAATCAACATCCCACCGTATAGTTGGAGTGTGGTGATACTTTGAAGTTTGACGATCTTGGAGTCACAAAGCATTGTGCATGGCTACCAACTTCTCTGCTTGTCTAGAGGTCAACCTATTCCTCTTGATAGAGTGAATGAAGCTATATGTGGACCAATACCTCTCTATAGCAGAGGAATTGGCAACTTGTGAAAGGAGGTGAATATTGAGCATCCTCAACTTTGCTGTATCCTTCTTGTCCCATTTCCACCATCCAATAGGATTAGTTTGAGTTGATGTAGCTCTATCTATCTTCACCTCTGGTTTGTTGAATGTTGGACCATGTGATGTACCATGCTCACTGCTGATTTGATTTCTCTTGATTTATAGGTCTGATTTTTGTTTTGTGATCTGCTTTCTTGTTTTTTTGTGTTTTTGGAAGTTTGATGCTAATGATACTAATGATATTTTGTCAAGCGTATGCATACAAAGAACTCATATAAAAACTAAACTTTAATTACAAACTAAGGAGATACATAAATTGATAGTTAGAAGGCTTTCTTTATACAATAGAAAGTGCATAAGTCATATAACTTTCATACATTTCGGAAAAGACTCCATTTACAACCCTAGGTTAACTTGCAGCCAAAACAACACTGTGAACAGTGTTTGCTACAGTACCCGCGCCCAAATGAAAGCATAGACAAACTTACTAGCAACCTTTCCCCACTGAAAATTCGTTGAAAAAGCTTCTATTGAAGTAGGCGCCCACTTTGGAAGAGAAAGCAGCAACAAAAAGGAGGCGTTTTTCTTTGCTTGATGAAGATGAAACCCTCTCACAAAGGCGGCTGGCTGTAGATGAATATTTCAGCTTCAAAGCCTTCACAAATTTGCTATAGCACTTCCAAGATGGCAAAAGGAGCTTCAAACAACGATTACCCAACCAAAAGATGACTTCAAATCCTCTAGAACAGCAAAATAGAGCTCCCACAAATCATACAAATTCTGACCTGCCTCTTTAAAGTGGTATTTCACACCATCAAGAGCACAATTTTTGAAGAAACGAAGCCCAACCAGACTTCCCCACTGCTGAAAGTAGAAACCCTAGTTTTCTCCTTCCACACTCTCCACACTTCAAGCTTCAAACAAGACAAATAACTCATAACATGAGAAGTTCGAACTTCTCAAGCTCCTTTTATAATTTTAGCTTGAAAACACTATTCATTAAAAAGTTACTATTCACTTAAGTTGTTGCTTTTTTTTCACTTTAGTGATGAATAGTAACAGCAAAATAGAATTCAACCCCAAGAACTAATAGGCACATGGCCCCCAAAGTCTGGAAAGGTGAAACGATGATGACGATCAACATTTCAAGCTCCTGTAACACGCCAAACGTGGAATTCCACCATGTCACCAAACTCCAGATACCAAATAAGCAAATTTCCGACCAGGTGCCCGGACAGGTGACCCTCTAATCAGAACCCTTAGCCTACGAGGGTCGATGTAATAGGCTAAACCACTGAGTCTCGAAAGGTTAAATAGAAGGGGACATTACAAACCACGAAGATTAGTAAATGCAAGCCATTGTGTGCGAAGTATGCTCGACTCCTTAATTGAATACATTTTTCGAAGGGCCTTCATTAACCTTTCTTTCACCTTGTTGTCATCACAAGGAGGTAGCCTACGAGCCTTTGGTCCATACCATTTGGGATTTATAGCAAAGGTTACCATATGAAGTGGGGTGTTTATAACATTCCACCACCACATCACAATGGGTTTAATATTTTGCTCATATAATCCCAAATTAGGATCCTTATTACAAATTGCTTGCTTCATTTTCACAAGCATGCCGTCAAATATTTCATAATCTCTCAAAAACTAGGAGAGTTCATATCAACATATCTAATGACATCAACAATAGATGAGGTAAAGGAGCAAATATATTTGTAAACAAAAATTTCAAGAAAGACAAGTTAGAAAATTGGAATAAGAAATTTAATAATAAAATCAACAATCATTTAATAAAAGTAGCAAGTTATTAAAAATCAGCAAATGTTTACCGCATACTGGACTTCCAATCATCACTAAGGACCTTTTCTTTAATATTTTTTCCTTCCTTAGTGTTTGTAGTAGACCATCTATTCCACTCTGATTTAACCATCATCAGTTGTAGAGCCTTCTACACTTCAAGCATCCTCTCTAACAAAATGAAATAACTAGCATACCTTGTCTCCATAGGTTTTAAGAGTTCCTTCTTCGGAAAAGTCCTAAAGAGAGCAAGTGAGGTGTGGTGGTTGCAAATGAGTATCTAAATATCTCTAGCTTTTGCCACCACTTGCTTCACCCAATGTATCTTCTCTATGTCCATCAATGCGTTGTTCAACACATGAACACAACAAAGGGTCCTATAGAAGCTACATTGTTGGACATTTGAAGTAAGGAGACTGTGCTACATGGAATGGGATGGCATGGGCATAGAAAAATTTGGCAATGAAAGACTTTGCCACATCTCGTGCTTGCATATTGAACAAAATTGCAAATGCCCTTGTCTTCTCAGTAGCAATAGTTTTCTCTTTCATCTTGTAGAAACATCACCACTACCACTATGTAATGTCCCCTAATTGGGGATGCCTGATTTTGCCCAAAAGTAACAATTCCAACAATATAATCTGTTTTACAAATAGTATTCTAAAATTAAATCATATTAAAGTTATTGAACTTAAGAGTAAATAAACAATTAAGATAGATAACATTGTCTAATTGGATCTAATCTATAGTTTCTTTTCCAATAACCAACCATAGTAAGGATTGGAGAGGAAAGCACAATAGGGCACCCAGAGACTGTTCATCACAATTAAGCCCAAGAGCGTGGTATAACACCCCTTGGCCCACAAGTGGCAGGAACTCCCGTTACCATCCAACATGGGGTGGCTTACTTACATTGTGGAACTGGTCTGCTGCCTCTCTCAATTGTGTTTCCTTGCTAATCCATGCCTGATTGCTTATAGGGAAACAAATAGATTAAATCAATAATTGTAATAGCCTTAAATAGATTAGCATTTCCCATTAGTAACTAGGTTAAAGATACATAAGAGATTATATATATAAAAACATTATACTCCATTATGACGCATACCAATCACTTATTAAATTCAATGGCTGCTGCTTTTTTGAATGCAGATATTTATTTATTATCTGATCTCCTTTGATGCTTGATTGATTGGCAATATATATATTCCTTAATTTATATTGATTGGTATTCATATATATATTCTTTTATTTATATTGATTAGTATTCATACATATATTGATTGGTATTCACATATATATATATATTCCTTTATTTATATTCTATATTCTTGCTGCAAGCAATATTTACTTTAATAGATATCTCATATTCCACTTTCTTATTTTCCTTTATTCCCAAATCACATTCCATTGATCCCTTGATGCCTCTCCCCACTCATTTGTTTCCCCTTTTATATCTCCCATGGTGGGGAGAGTCACATCCATTTATTTAACAAGAGACACATCCCTTTATTCCATTGCATCTCTTAAAAAGGATGCACCTCTTTATCAATTGCTGCCCTTGGTGTTTGAATTTCTAATTGCTGTTTTTATTAGTTAAGGCCTTCATTATGGGAATCACTGCCTTTCTAAAGTCAACGCCCATTTAATATTAATTGGTCCTTTTGTTACCAAAGTCACCACCCATTTAATATTAATCACCCTTTTTTTCATTGAGCGGTGATCTTGGTCTGAATTACTGCCTGCGATCTCTTATCCGGTTGGGGGTATGACACACTACCACTACCAACCATAGAGGGCATATGCAGAGCTAATTGTGCGGATTGTGTTGGCATTGGCACACTCACAGACCTTGATTGTGCCTTCATATGCAATCTATGGACGTCTACCTTCTCATCCTCCTTTATCTCTTGACAACCCTTCACCCCCTTTCCTATAAAGCCTAATAGATGACAATTACCCTTGTTTAGCTCCCTCTAAAATCTGTTTTGCAAATGTGACAACCACACTCTAGTACCCCCAAATTTTTCTTTTTTATCTTTGTCCAAGGTTGTCACTAATTGGAGAAGAGGATTTTTGGGATTAAAAGGGCCTTTTGCATAAGGTTTTAAAACTTTGAAAGGGCACTCAAATGGAGTTTGTGGCTGTCCCCTTTCACCCATAGCACTCCCACCCCCTAATGAACATTTAAGTGAGCTTGAAACTCTCATTTTTTGTGAAAATAGAAAAAAAAATTATACATATCTTCCTTTAAACTTTGAAAAAAAATAAAAAAAGGAAGATTCACTTACCTCTTTCAATTCTCTTGCTACCTCATTCCTCACTGTTCACCAATGCTGGTTTTTCCAGTTGTGCCTTCAAACCTTGCTTAAAATAATTTCTTTTTGGCTTCAATTTGGTGGCAATTTTTTTTTGGCATGTACAAATGAGTTAAAATTAGATGGGGAGGCCTTTTTTTTGTTGTTTTAGGGTTAAGATTGGTGTGGGGGCCCACAAAAAAATAATGGTCATTTTTAAAATTTGGACCTTTTTTTCATTGAAAACACCTCTACAATGCAAGGGATAGCTAGTCATCCCCAAAATGGTCGGTGGACATTTAAGATGCCCTCAGTCATCCCTAGAATGGTTGGGGACGTCTAAGATGTCCTCAGCTATCCCTTGCGCATCCCCTACCCATCCCCACATCCTTAGGATGTTTAGGGCAATTTTTTTTTTAAAAATGGGGAGGGGTAGGAGATGTCCCCAAGCTGTCCCTGCATTCCTAAGATGGCTATGCCTAAAAAAACTCAGGGGATGTGTTCCTAGGAACATAGGATATTACTTGTAGATTTAGTAATTTGATTCATGCTGCAAAACAAAGTATGAAGAAGACGTTTGATCATAGTAAAAAAATGTAGTAACTCCCACTAAATGCACAAATGACAAACACAAAATAATCCAGCAACAATCATAATTTTTTGCTAACAACATGCATTCAAAGGGAAGTATATCAATCTAATACAACTTACTAGGTACTTTCAGCTTACTAATTGACATGTATTGCTCTTGAGGGTTCCCCAAGATGATAAGTTTATGTTTGAAGGGTTTGAATGCATCCAGCTGCTGTAGTAGTGCCACAAGCATTGAAATGAGTGTTGAACGTTTGTTAATTTTCCAAAAGTGCCTTGTCTTCTTCCTTATGTACTGTTTTATAGAACAAACTCCCAATGATTATCAATTATGGGAAGTCAGTCCACAAATAGTGGCAACTAATTGCTAATTAATTTCCTCAAATGTAGGCAGCTAACTGAACAAGACTCCCTCAAAACTTTCAATCCACAGTCATGGGCAGTCTCTTCTAAATTGGTGGCAGTTAATTTATCCATTCACCCCTTAATCAGTGGTGTTGATTGATAGGCATTGAAGATTCAGCCATTGCTTAACTGGAAGACACAAATACTGAAATGGTAATTGATTGATATATTCATTATTAAACAAAGGAGAGGAACACTCCTTATTTTGTAGATTACAAGACGATGTTTCTAAAAATAAACAATCGTGAACTAAAGCAGTAAATTGAAAGTTGCTAAAACTAACAGAAAGCAATCTAAGTTAATTGAAAGTAAACTAACGACTAAGATGACCATTAAATATTACAATAATACTTTAATACCCTCCCTTAATGGTCATTCTATTAACTAAGTCTAATCATAATCTGATGGTCTTCTAGCCATGAATGTATAAAAGGAAGACTCCTGCTCAATATGCTCTGCAACATGAGCCTTCTACTGAGACCTTTTTTGGTTGCACTTCTGATCAGCCAACCGCTTCTTGCATTGCTTCTGCATATGACCAATCTTACCACAATAGTGGCACGTGAAAAATTTCTTGGAGCTATCCTCCGATTTTCCTTGTCCTTTCTGTTGAGTGGACTTGCCTTTGCCATTGTCTTTGGTAGTAAATGCACGTTCAACACTGGTAGACTCACTGCTGCTCCCAAATTGCTTCTTCCACCTATCCTATTGCAAGAGCTTGTTGCACAACTCATCAAACTTCAGGTTAACATTGGTGGAGGTAATGTTGAGAGTTTCGATGAAGTGCTTGTAGGATCGTGGCAAGCTTTTTAGTGTGATCACCACTATATCCTCCTCTTCCATCTTGCAACCAATGGCCTCCAATTGATTGCGAATATCTTTGATCTTCATCAAATGATCTTGCAATTACACCTTGTCATCCATCATAATGGAAAAAAGCATATTCTTCAAGATGAATGCCTTGCCCTTGTCCGAGGTTTCATGAAGATCCTTCAAGTGTTTCCAAATCTCTGCAACAATCTTACTAGATGGTATTTTTGATAGTATCTCATTGGTGACTGATAACTTGAGAAGCATAACCGCCTCTTGATTACTTCCATCATACTTGTCCAGATTCTTCCATGCAGTGGTAGCATGAGCTTTTGTCCCCAAAACAAGTGAATCTAGACATTAGTATTCGAAGATGGTAAGCATCCTCTACTTCCATGTGTTGTAGTTTTTACCATTCAACCTTTGGCTATTTTCCAACATGATGTTGGTCAAAGATACCATCCCCCCTGTTTTTCAAAGGCACGAAAAATGAGGTAATCAGTTGGCACAAATCCCGAGGTGATCAATTGGTAATCGCAAAAAAATCAGAGGCTTAGAAACCCACTATTTTGTTCAAAAATTGAGAAAAAGATTCTACAAAGATGCAGCAAGATACACAAATTTTTCAAAAAATCCGTCAAAACAAGCAGACTTCACCCAAAAACCCTAGGCGGCAGAGGAGGCATGAATTTCCAAAAAATTGTCAAAGATATAGGGCACAATTGTTTTCAGAAAAAGATCTTCAAAAAACTTGTTGCAGACCCACGAAACTTAGAAAAAAATTCTAGAAAAGAAACCCCAAGATTTTCATAAAATTGCGTAGTCGCAGGCCTCATAAAATCCCGTTGCAGATTAAATCGCAATCTTTCTTTTCTGCCATGATTTTTGTCTCAAAAAACCGTCAAAAAACTGCAAAAGCTCCTTCAACAATTGCATGCAGGAGAAAACACTAGGTCGCGCTAGAAAATCCTTGCAAATCTATCGCCAAACACAGTCACAGATCCACGTTTGAGAAATGCAGCAAAACCCGTCACGAATCTCAGGAAACAACTATTGAAAAACCCATGACACAAGATGCGATTTCCAAAAAAGGATGCTGCGATTTTGCAAAGAAACCATCACGCGAAAATGCCAAAAAAAATCCTTGATTTTGCAGAAACCCTTCGCCAAAAAATAGCTTCAGAAGAAAATCCGTGATTTTTAGCAAGAAACCCCTCGATTTTTATCAAAAAATCAAACAAAAACTTTTGAATTTTTTTTCCAAAATTTTTAGGTAAAAACAGCCACAAATATTATTAAAAAAATTTGCCAAAAAACCTTCGATGCTCAGAAAAAAAAATCCTTGCAATTTTTAACAGCCGAGATAACCTTCGATTTTTATCAAAAAATTGAATAAAAACATCTAAAGCATTTTCCAAAATTTTCTTAGGAAAAGCCACGAATTTTATTACAAAAATTCACCAAAAATGAGCCTATGCTCTGATACCATGAAATGGTAATTGATTGATATATTCGTTATTAAACAAAGGAGAGGAATACTCCTTAAATAATAGATTACAAGACTATGTTTCTAAAAAGAAACAATTGTGAACTAAAGCAGTAAAGTGAAAGTTGCTAAAACTAATAAAAAGCAATCTAAGTTAACTGAAAGTAAACTAACGACTAAGATGGCCATTAAATATTACAATAATACTTTAATAAATACTCAACCACCTTATTCCTAAAATGTAACATACAATTCTAACTAAAAGCTGAAAATATCTACCAGCCAATCCTATATTGATAGTCCATACACTAAATAGCCGGGGATAGAAAAAAGGGAGATCACAATTCCTCCCTTCTCAAATTTATTTGCTCTCAAGCAAACAAAGCTAGGTGATGTAGGATGTCATTTGATTCCCAAGTGGCATACTATAACTATGCCTAGTGGCATTACCTTATCTTTAGCTTGACATATATCGTTCTTTGTTGCATTAGGGATTCCTTTCAATGACTCAATGAATTCAGCATGTTTTCCCAAGACATGCAAGCACAACTCATCTGGTGAAGATTTTTTTTTTTTAGACTGCAGGAATCGGTCGGGTATCCGCCCCCTTGTAAACTATAGTGTGCCTGGTAAACTTTTTTCACGTGACTGGTGACGTTGGCACGACACACCCTCTGGTACCACGGGGACGGTGGGGAGACTAGACCTTGTGACCTCTTGCCTGCAACAGGATACTTTAGCCAATCGAGCTATCCCCACCGCCCCCATCCGGTGGAGAAGTTAAAGTCTTGGTTTTGAAATCTTTAAGTTTATCTTGTGTAGGCCATTCAATTAGAGAAGTATATTTCCCACTTCTAACAAACTCTTCCTTCTGAGCTGCTACTGCTGCTCTTTCTTCTACCATGGGCTTCCAAAGGCATACACATGCATTTTGGACCAATTAGAAATCTGACTTCTAGTCAGTCCTACCTGCCTTACTAGCATAATTATATCAGGATCTTTGGATATAGAAGAAAATGCTCAAACAACCAAGCTCATAAGACATAAATTGATTGCTCTAGAAAAACTTTCTGCAGTTTCCATGCATGTTGTTAAATCATACCTAATTGTTGAAGAGCTTGTTGCTGTTGTAGTTGCTGATCCATGAACTGCAGATGACAAGTTTGAACATTTTGTGACTTGCTTGAGATGGTGTACCTAGGTGTTCTGAGCTCTGAATCTCTGTCGACTAGCACTTGCCTCTTTTTCAGAGACCATGTTGGTTCTATTGTATCTATTTTTTGTAGTGTGTTTCCACCTTGAATTCTTACTTTTGATTTTTGAAAGATTTGGAATAGCATCTAGATTCTCAAAATGATAATCAATGGAACAAGAATCAATTAAAACATCCTTCAAAGATTTGTGCCCAGATTCAAACTCAGCCATCCGTTCCCTTATTATAGAACTAGCGATCTCATTTTCAGAAGTGAGAACTGTGACATGAGCATGGTCTGCTTGCTGAAGGATATACGCATGAGATAACCTGGATTGATGAGGCATTGGGAAACAGTATTCTGCGGCATCAAGATGTCTCTGCCAATATGTCTGCAACCAGTGCCTTGTGTGGGGGTTGCTGGTGATTAGTTCTGATTCTCAGCTGGATCCATGGTGTGTTTGAAATTTGGTGCCTGATTAGTCCAGCTAGATTTGCCGTTCCTTTTTTCCTTTGCCCCCTTTTTCTAGTGTTTAAGCTTAAGGTAATTACTAAATTGATGGTCACCTCCAAAGTGCCAGCTTTTGTGTGATAACTAACCAAAACTAACTGTTTGCTAATGGCACAAATGTGTTAACAATGGAATACTTACCACTGTTCACATTGTTGTATTATTAAGTTACAACCTTCTGTAATTGAGATATTGCCTGAGTAATGAACTTCACATTAGATAATTTGTTTTTGGTCAACCATGGGATATATTCTGCATGAACATTCGGAAACAGCTCTTGTTGGTATACTGGCCAGACACAATTACTTCTGGTGCCCCACTGTATTCTTATTTATTTGCCTAAGCTTTTGGAGCTAGTTGCAATGTAGCTTGTTATTGTCATGGTTTGGTTTCAGTCTCAATTAGATTTGTTCAGCTGTTTGTTAAATTTCGTAAAATCGGCAATGGAGCCCCAACATGTGACCACCGTAAGTCATGATGGAATTTAACTCTTTACAGTTTGCACTAAGCTATGCTGATATCATACTCTATTAGTGGTTCACTCAGAAAAAGGGTATGATCTGGGTCAGGTTCATTCCTGGTCTGGTTCTACTGTGTGTGTGGAATTTGGGCTCCGGATTTTCCTGGGTATGTGTATGTCCAAAAAACCAAAAAAGAAAAAAATACTGCAGTCTGCTGCTAATTTCCTTTGGGCACTAGATTCGCCCAGGTATGTCTGAATCCAGGGCCCAAAATCTGTGCCCAAAGTGAACCTGCTATGGATCCCAGTGCTTTCTATTTAATTGAATCATTTAATTTGTTCTTTTGCTTTTTGGGCTGGTGTTTTTTCTTGTTCATCTTAATTTTGTTTTCTTGGTATGGGACAAGGAGGATAAAATTCTGGTCTTTTAGCAGTACAACTGAACCAAAGAAAGTTTTGAATGAAATTGGGTCTTGTCAGGGCAGGATCCAGTATTGATTATGTAGCATGATTGACCTGAAAATGGAAACATGGTCAATCGAAAGTGGATCTAGATTGGTCACTACACCTGCCATTGAACAACATGAATCAGAATGCTATCTTCCTATTTGTTAACTGGTCTCAACCAATGCTATCAGTTGACCGTGTCTTGACCGATGCTCCACATTAGCAAGGTGGGTGGGATCTTCACTGGTACTGCACATTAGCAAGATGGTTGAGGTATCGATCAACACCTGTGATAAACACATCTGGAAGTCAAAGGCATGATGTATATGAGGGTGCAACTATAAGCAATATAGTTGGCACATATCGGAAGATGTCTAATGCAAAAAGTGTTTGGAGGGTGCAAATTGGAACATGCTTCATTATTTTTTTGCTTTAAATTTTTTAATTTTTCTTTTCTTAATAAATATTATTTTAATTTAAAAAATATTGAGTTTGACAAATTGACATTGAAGTATATTGTTTATGGTTGTTTTGTTTAAATACAATGATAATATTCATGTTGTATGGTTATCTGAACTTAATTCCTGTTTTTATTTTAAGGTATAATATGTATATATTTATGATTTTTATATGTTTCTTGTATGGATGTACCCAAAATGTGCCAACCCTATTTTTTGTTGTTGTACCTGCATACCTGAACCCCTGAACCCAAACCCAAACTTGTAACTGTGATGTTATGTTGTAAGGTCCGCATTTGTTCAATGTGCTAAAGCTTGATTTATTAACAGAGATAAAGAACTGGGAGATGCATTTAATATCTATTAGGATTTTGTTGATTTTGATTCACAAATCCTGTAAATTACTTTTGGGCTGAACCTTATATCATTAAAGCCACCTCTGTGGATGTCTTGTTTTGAGGAATTGCCTATGTTGGCTCACAAATCCCAAATTACTTTTGGCCTGAACCTTTAATCAATAAAGACACGTTCTTGAATGTCTTATTTTGAGGAATTGCTTATGTTGGTTCATAAATCCCACAAATTTCTTCTGGCCTGAACCTTCTGTCGTTAAGCCTCCTCTGTGAATGTCTTGATCTAATCAATGCTGGCAGTCTCTCCTTCTGGTTCTTTTCCTTTTTGACAATATGCAAATTTGAATAACTTGTTAATTATATGATTATGATTTCTAAAGAAAAGATAAATCATAAATGTTGTTATTAAAGTTCTATGTTATTCTAGAGGGACTTAGATTTTGATAGCTTTAGATGGGCTAGCTTGCTATAAAGTATACAAGATCTTATTTTGTGAACTTTCACATGTGTTGTGCCCATTCTTATTAAGGTTGCAGAATTCTTCATGCTCTTCCTCTATGTATTTCTAATATCTGTAGATTAACTAATAATTGGCAGAACCACTACAACCGTTTTATTTTGCACTTGCAAAGAACTAAAATTTGTATGAGTTGATGTTTGCAGATACTGAAGTTGTGAGTACCATACTATTTATTTTATCTTATGCAATCATGTTTATGTTTGGCAAATGCACAAATAAATATTTAAATAACGATGGAGTTATGCTGATCAGTGTAAGTTTGTTTGATTACATGAGTTGCCAGTGTCTGTGCATGCAATTGTGGAATTAGAACATAGTACAGTTTGTAATGCTGTTAGTAATGCTGTTAGTAATGCTCCCAATGGTATGAAACTTGGGCCTCTATAATTAAGGGCAGGTTTGGAATGCTTAACCTGGCATGCTTGCTTTTGTTTATGTAGTTGATTGATATGCACTTTCTTGGATTATATACCTCTAAAATTTGATGTTTAACAGTTTCCTTGTAATTTTATTGAAGAAGATTATTACTCAATTTGTTTAATGAGATGCTGTCTTATGTCTGGGCAAGTCTGGGCACAAAAATGTCGGTATACAGATGCAAGATTTAAACCTTTTCTAATTCAGATGGCTAAGATTTTTTTAAAAGATTTGGGGAAAACAGAATCTGATTCTTTGTGCATAAACACTTAATACATCTTTCTGCCTTGGTTGATCAGTCCTGAGAAAATTTAGAGATGACAGTTGTCCCATTCATGGTATGATAGACTTTTGCTGTTTATGTAGGACAGTCCTCTGGCACTTGCACAGGCCTATGAGACACGGGACAAGCTAAAAGCAGCACATTCTGAACTTGCAGAAGAGGGTGCAGTGGAGATCAGAATTATTAAGACAAAAGGGGACATGGTGTTAGATCAGCCACTTGCAGATATTGGTGGCAAGGGGTTATTCACAAAAGAAATAGATAATGAACTCATAGAGGGCAAGATAGATATTGCTGTACACTCGATGAAGGATGTGCCCACATATTTGCCCAGTGAAATAATTTTACCTTGCAATCTTCCTCGTGAAGATGTTCGAGATGCATTTATATGCCTTACTGCAAGTTCTCTATCAGAGCTGCCAGCTGGAAGCATTATTGGTAGTGCTTCTCTTCGAAGGCAATCTCAGTTGCTTCACAAATATCCGTCATTGAAAGTAAGAAGCATGCATTTTTTATAGTTTTCACCTCATCAATTATTATTAATTTTGGCATTAATATTGTGTTTGATTAAAGTGTGGCTTGAAGTACTATTCAGGTTACTGTATTTCTAAATGCTAGATGTTCATCTATTGGGTTTGTTCAAAGATGTGTTCTAAACCTTCTCGAGATGTTTGACATCTTATTTTTTAGTGAACAAGCTTTGGGAGAAAATTGAGTAGGAAACAACTTGAATTGGCATTTTGGGCCAAGCTTTGTGGCCCCTTATTTTTTTCCACAAATTGTAGCGATTAGTCTTTGTGTTTCTTTTGGGTAGACAGGTTGATATCTACCAGGTGAGGAGATGACTTCATTTTTTGCATAGCGACCTATTGATGCTTTATTTTCCATATTTTAATTTTCCAAGATTGGATATGATTGCTGAAACCAATTTGTGTAGATTCTTAGCATTAGACAGACATGCACTATGGACTTCATCATTTAAATGCACAACTGCTCTAATTTTGGAATGAGCATGTCACCATGATAAAGGATTAGAATATATGTCAGTGGTATGCTTTTTAGTTTCTTTTTAAAACCTTGCATCATATTACTTAATCATGAAAAATAGAGTAACATAAGTGGGTGCCTTATGAAACATCTTCTCTCCACATCGTGAGGAGAGATATCATCTTGCCTTTTCAACAACTTGCAAATAGTCATCTTTCTTCTTAAAAATCTCCATTTAACATGATCAACTGAGGCAGTTAAAAAAAATGAGCTTGGAAAATGAACTGGATCTTCTTTTGTAAAGAAACAAATTGCAATAAGCCATACATTTTGCCATATTTCCTTTCCATTGTCTCTGACCATCCAAGAATCTCCTAGTAAAGCCCCTTTAAAATGTGAGGGACTCACAATAAGATTGCTCTGTTCTCTGCAAATCCACGGACAAGAAGGTTGTAGCTGTTTTGCATGGCTAAGAGGTATGTAGCACAATTTGTCATGCTGACATTGGACCTAAGAAAAACCTGTTAACTGTCATTCGAATGCAAGTATTAGTAGCTTCCACATATAGGATTTGATGTGATCAAATTCAAGTATGGAAATCTATCCAGTAAAATTTTCTGACCTGATATTTTTATGGCAAGATTTAAATGTTTGTGCTCAATTGCCTCTGCTTGATGAATGCTATATGATTTACAGTGGTGCAATATACAGTAAATGCAGTAATCTGTGGGGTCTAGTAGGAATGCCAGTGTGAAGAGATCCAGAAGATAAATTTTCTATGAACTTGAAAAATCCCTTACCAATTCTACCCAGAATTTTTTAGTTTTGCCCTCTTGCCATAATGTCAAACAGTTGTCTTGCATGGCCTGATTTGGTTTTTCTGATTGTTTGTTTGAGTTTCATTGCTTGTTTTTTTCAGTGCAAAATCATAGAGGAAAGCATAGAAATGAAGAGAAGTATTGCATAAGTGAAAGACAACAATTGCAACTCAATAGAACCCCTTTTTTTCAACTATTTCAGATTTGATTACAAGTTTCAGATGTTTGATATACATTATATCAAACTGTAACAACAGTCTAAAAACCTTATATAACGCAATATTTGACTACCCAAAATGATAAACACATACCTGGATGTATAGCTCCAATTGTAGCTTGATTATTGAAGTCAAATCATGAATCACTTCGCTATTACAACTTCAAACGGTATGGCTGAGTATGATGACGAAATAAGTGTTGTAGAGGATCACCAATAGGCTGGAAATAATGATAAAAATCAGGAACATCAACCTTTTACCAAACCCTAGGTGCCTCCCAAAATACCCAACAAGCAGCCTTGATCAAAACTTCACGAATAAGGTACCAAATTGAAGATAAATTGTTGCCGTGGAAGAATATGCAATAAAATCAAATACCCATGTGCCTTAGCTGCTATAAACTATCAAAATCTGCAATTATTTTCTGATAACTCCTTGCTGCAATCAATTCTAAGTACAAAATTACAAATTAACCTGTAATGAAGTCCAATGATGCCCAAATGGAAACCTAGAGTAGATTTCCCTATTCTGTGAACTGGGTTTTTGTCCAATCCACTATCCTCCAAGGGATTTCGTCCTCAGAAGATTTGTATGCTGCTGAAACCCTCTTCCAAGAGCTCAAACCTACAATTGCTTTTGTAAAAATGGGAATAGAATGCTAAAAAAGGAGCCGAACACATTGCTTTATAACTTCTCTAGGACTTTTTTAATAAAAGTCAATAAAATAATTTTCTTGAGGGTCTTTCCTCATCCAAAGAAAAATGCCACTTTTTAAAAACAACTTGAGTTGCTAGGATGGGGCACTTTTCACTATTCACCTTATGATTTTCAATTACTATTCACCTTTTACTAATCCAATTTACTGATTTTTGTCTTTTTCAAGATCTTTGACCAACAAATAGGAATGTTTTTTTTGAATACGTTTGATTGCCAATGATTGATTTTGGGGTTTGCCAATTAATTGAATGCAATAGATGGATTTTCAACTCAAGAGTGCAAGCATATGTATGACTGAAATAAATTATTGAATTCTGATTTTTTTTCAACAACAATGCATAAAATTGTAAAACTAAAGATTTAGGAACACCATTCATCAATTAGTCATACCCGGAGTCCAATGCTATCTTGCACATGAATTTTATTGATGGAATTCCAAAGAAGTACAAAATTATAAATCAGATCAGACTCTCCAATACACTATCCAAACCCTAGCAGCATCACAAGATGGTACGACTGCCCTTGATGATAGTCCGGCTGCCCCTTAGGATGGTACGGCTAGCCCAAACAGTCTTTAAAATCAATAAATCTGACCTCTACAACCCTAGCTGCCTGCTGCCAGTAAATTCTCTGAAACTCTAATTGAAATCTTCTTTCAATAATGCCAAAATAGTATAGCCAACAAGTAGAATGCAAATATGTGATAGTATTGGCCTGGTTGAGACTCAATCTATCAATGGCTGCACCTGATCTGAAGAAATATGCTGATATAACACTGCTGCAAACTCAGGTCTGAAAATTAAACACCTAAAACTCCTCCAATAAAGTCGAAACGAAGACCCAAGGTAGGTCCTCCTCAAAGGTGAATTGGGTTCTCGTCCAATTCAAGATAGCCCTTTGGAGTTTTCGTACCCAGAAGACTGAAACCAAGTTGAAACCCTTCTCCAGAGCTCAGACTTGCAATTGCTTTTGTAAAAATGAGAATAGAATGCTCAAAGAGGAGCCCAACACATTGCTTTATAACCTCTCATGGACTTTTTTAATAAAATTCAATAAAATAATTTTCTTGAGGGTCTTTCCTCATCCAAAGAAAAAGACCACTTTTTAAAAACAATTTGAGTTGCTAGGATGGGGCACTTTTCACTATTCACCTTATGATTTTCAGTTACTATTCACCTTTTACTATTCCATTAAAGCAAACCTTAATATTTTCACTTTAACCCTAGATTCATCAACTGAACTCTAAATTGAAAAGCTCATAAGGCTCCCAGTTAAACTCTACAACCCTCAGTTGGGTATCCTAACCATTCTGCTGACCTATGGGAACCCTAATAGTAGGCCAACCTCCGCTATAGATTGAGCTGTCTAAGGAAGGGACATTACAAAACTTTGTATCATTTGCAACTCTCTAATGACATTTTTCATATTTGTGTACGTTTAATACATTAAAGAAAATTGTCTAGAACACATCATGTGAATAAATAAAAATAAAACATAATCTAATTGTACCAAACATGGGATTTCTGGTTGCAAACATTCATGTACAGGGTGTGATAACTAGGCCTTATGTCCTATTGTATATACTTTATATGCCACCTTATTTCTATAAGTCTCAACTACATGGAGAATTGATAAAAATATGCAATAGTCCACTTTTGTAGTTCAGTTCAATCTCAGGATCACCTTTTCTTGCATTCTTACACATTACCCACCTAATAGTATCCTCTACAAATGTGTAGTTACCATAATTACCAAATCCTGTTCAGACTGGATTTTTTGGACTAGATGTATTTGTTTGATTCAATCCATATTTTTCAATCACTGTAGAAAATTTTCAGTCTTTTTGAAAATTCTTGATTTCCAAATTTTTTAACTTCCCCAATGAATAAAAAATTTCAAACCTGCTAACTATGGTTATTACTGGTTTGAAGTTAAAATTATCTTGACTTGGGTAGCTTCTTTCGTGACAATTGCTCCCCTAGAATGCATTTTTCAGTTCTTGTCATTGCAGTAGTTTGAAATTGTTGTATGGGTAATAGGATTATTGTTTAGTCATCTGGAATGTGTATCGCAAGTAGTGTGATTGGGGTTCAGACCTGCCTTGAAAATACCAGTTTGGGACATTCTTGTACTAGGAACACAGGTGTGGGTGTAGGAGGCTTTGAAAGGTTTTAGGTACTGAAGCTCTTTAACAATCATGGAACCTTAGTTCCCTCTTTCATTTCCTTCGATTTCTAAGTTTCATGCTTTTCAGTTTGTAGATTTGGGTTTTGAGGAGGTGCATTGGCCTGTTGCAAATGTTGGATTGATTTGGAATATATCCAGGATGCTTTTTTTATAGTATCATTTTGGGAAATAGGTTCCAATCAAATTTCTGAAAGTTGCTCGATAAATCTGAAATTTGGATGTTTTTATTCATGCATGTTCAATGATTTTTCTTTTTTTGATTTTTTTAACCTTGCCTTCCTAATGGTGCACCCAAGTTTTGAAAGTCTTCATTGGGCATAGGCACCCACACCAATGACATCCCTGCTTCCATGTAACCTAGGTCTTGTGATCAATGGATTCCTGTATCTAGATTTCTAGGGGTTGGAAATGAATGAAATACATGAGCACAATATATTTCAGAGTTAGTTTGATAGAAATTAGAGATTAATCTTGAAAGTCCTTGTGTAAAATGCATTATGACTCTTTTCTGAATTATGTTTTTTTGAACCCACAAATGGAAAAGCAACATTTTCTGTAGGGGAAATTATGTTCTAGGGATATAATGACAAATGTTTACTGATTAAAAAATAATTTGTGAAGGGTCCCTTGGTTAAAAGATTAATTTACTGATTAATCAGCCTGTAGGCTCAGATCTGTGTCTGGTTCGGACCTGGTCAGGATTCTTCGTTAGTTCAATTCTGGGGACACACAGAGTCTCCCAAATGGGGTTGGATTTGTCCTGAATGAATCTGGACCATTTAATTTAATTTAATTTTTTGGCATTTTAAAAATTTTCATCTATTTGCATTGGAATTGTGGAATAGTTGAATAGATCTGTAGTGACGGAGGACTCGGGAGAAAGCAACAGGAGAGAAAAAATGAAAATTGTGCCCTTTTTTCTGGTTGCAGGCATCTGTCCAATGAACATATTGGTGCCAGAAAATATGTCATAAAACCTGTCATTTGGAATAATGGAATGGATGGAGGACCCACTAGACAAGAGAAACAAACCGAAAACTGGTTGTTGTGAGAAATGGATAGAGGACTGTGTTGATGTTAGCAGCGTTGGGCTTCTACTTCCAGCCACGATTTATCAAGCAATAAATTAAATGTAGCCTTATCGGCTATTTAATTTATTGGAGACGTCATTTGGTGAAGAGGCGCTTCACTTGGGATAAGAAATAATATTTAATTATTATTAATTGTATGAGGCCGACTTCTTTGAATCGCCACCTTTTGTATGAGTTACAATCTTTCATCATGGGCCGACTTGGTAATGTGAAAAGACACGATTCATGAAGGCTATCTCTTCGATTTGTATATATTCAAGATGCTGATCACCATTCATGATATTTATTTTTCATAGTGTGATTTCATAGAAGTGCAAATTTATTTCAAGAGCAGATCGAAGTCATCTAAGAAGGCCTAATTTATCATCAAAGAGCAATATTATTACCAAGAGGTTGCATCAAATTCGGTGCTAATATTTGGCCTTGTGATTGGCCACATTGTAAAGAGACTTGCTGATTATTGTTCAATATATAAGTGATATATTGTTGCTGGGTTTTTCTCCCTCAAGTTGGAGGGTTTTCCCAGGGTATATGCTGTGTCAAATTGTGTGAACTTGTTTTAATTCTGCTTATTTAATTTCTGATCCTAAAACTAACATGGTATCAGAGCAGGTTTAAGCAAGATTGTGATCAGATTTCTATAAGCAGTGTACTCTTCTTCTCTTGTTCTCATCTTCGTGTGTCTATCTTATCTTCAAAATGGTGAACAGGCTCAAGGTTGAAGATAGACTTGAAGGTGCTTCCAACTTCACCTCTTGGAAGTTTAGAGTTTTGATTGCATTGGAAGAAAATGAGATTGCTGAGTTCATGGAGAGCGAAGTTCCCGAGCCTTCCAATGAGAATGAGAAGTCACAATGGAAGAAGAATGGCACAAAGGCCAAGAAGAAGATTTTGGTTGATTCTGTGAAGGATCACCTTGTGCCTATTATCTCCAAGTTGAAGACAGCGAGAGAGATGTTCAAGACTTTGGAGGGATTGTATGAGATTAATAACACAAGTCGAGCTCTTGCATTGAGGCAACGGATTCATCATATCAAGATGGCGAAGGGAGATTCTATCATCTCCTTCTTCATGAAGATCACTGAGCTAAGAGATCAGCTTTGTGCCATTGGTCATATGGTTGATGATAAGGACTTAGTCATGTTGGCACTTAATGGTTTTCTTCAATCTTGGGAGCCATTTATCCAAGGTATTAGTGGGAGATCGAAACTACCAAAGTTTGATCGTCTTAGGGCAGATTGCATTCAAGAGGAATTGAGATTGGTAGCAAGAGGCAATGGGCAAGGTTCTAACAATGAAGACATTCATGTACTTGCTGCTCATACATCGAAGAGGAAAGGAAGAGAAGGGAAGAAAGACAACTTCAAGAGGAACATAGATAGAAGATTGGATGGTGCTCCTGAATCGAAGAAGAAGAAGGATCTCTCCCATATAGAGTGCTTCAAATGTGACAAGTTTGGTCACTATGCGAAAGATTGTCCAACTAGACCAAAATAGCATGCTTCTATTGTGAATGTGGGTGAGGTCTCCCCTCAGAAGGATTCAAGAGACAATTCGAGTGGATTTCTATTTTATTCTGCCCTATCAAGTAATGTTCCAACAGATAGCAATACATGGTTGATAGATAGTGGTGCCTCTCGTCACATTACTGGATTTAGAGAACATCTTTTAGATTTAGTGGAGAGCGATACAAGCATTCAAGTTATAATTGGAGATGATGCATGTTATTCTGTGAAAGGTGTTGGAGCCTCCTCTCTTCACTTAGATTCCGACATCTCTCTTTAGTTGAATGATGTGTTATTTGTACCAGGCATCAAGAGAAACCTTGTTTCAATTTCAGCTTTGGAGAACAAGGGATATCAAGTTGCATTTTCTGAAGGAAAAGTTCTTGCATGGCCAAAGAACTCTAGCATCAAGATTGCCCGAGTGATTGGTGTTCGGCAAGAAAGTCTCTAGAGACTTTCCACTCGTCCAATGCAGGTGTTGTTGCATGATTCCACCAGTTCATGTGAGCTTTGGCATAGGAGACTTGCTCACCTTCATTTCAGAGCACTCCCATCCATGGAGAAGATGGTCACTGGCCTTCCTAAACTCAGCCAAGAGCATGAAGGTACTTGACGAGGATGCGCATTGGGTAAGAACACTAAAGGTCCTTTTCATAGTAGTGAAAGTAGATCTAAATGTATTCTAGATCTTGTTCATTCTGATTTGTGTGGTCCAATGTCTGTTGCTTCTTTGAGTGGTTTCTTGTATTATGTAATTTTCATTGATGACTACTCTAGAAAGACTTGGATTTATTTCTTAAAGACTAAAAAATCTAAAGAGGTACTTGAGAAATTCAAAGAATTTAAAGCTCAAGTAGAGAACTTGTTTGGGAAGAGGATCAAAGTTCTGAGATTTGACAACGAAGGAGAATACATCTCTGGAGGCTTCTGTAACTTTTGTATCAAGGCAGGGATTAAGAGGGAGTTTTGTGTCCCTTACAATCCACAGCAAAACGGTGTTGCAGAAAGGAAGAACAGATCCATTGTAGAAGCAGCTAAAGCCAGGATCCATGATCAAGACTTGCAAACCTTCCTTTGGGATGAAGCATCTAGAACAATAGTGTATTTTCAGAATCAGAGCCCTCATCGTATTTTGGAGAACATGACTCCTGAAGAAGCCTTCATCGGTGTGAAGCCTGAAGTTAGTCACCTGAGAATCTTTGGTTGTCTTGTTTATGTTCATGTGCCTAAAGATAAAAGGACTAAGTTTCTAACCTTCTGGCAAGAAGGGAATTTTTGTGGGCTACAGTGAATCTTCTAAAGCCTACAGGATTTACATTCCAGGTCAGAAATTGATATAGATCAGCAGGGATGTCACTTTTGAGGAAAACGTAGCATTCAAGAGATCCAAAGGCTCATACATGGAGATAGATAATGAAGACCATGAGACTCCTCAGGACATGGAAGTTGACCATACTCCTGAGATTCAGAGGGAGACTACTGAACCAAAAGATGGTGATCCAGTTGAGCTGTTGGAACCAACTGATGGGTCGAGAAACATTGTTATTGGTCGAAAGAGACCTCTATGGGCTAGGCAAACAATGTAGGAGGTAGAAAAGTTTGCAGCCCCTAGAGGAACATTCAGAGAAAGCAAAAGACCACAAAAGTTTCCAAGCTATATTGCATTAATGAGTCATGTTATTGAATTTGAGCCTTCTAGTGTTGAGGAAGCTTCAAATTAGCAAGTATGGAGAGATGCTATGGCTGAAGAATATCAATCTATCCTCAAGAACGATGTTTGGGACATTGTACCTAGACTAGAAGGGAAATTTGTTGTCTCTTCTAAGTGGCTTTTCAAGATCAAGCATGCGGCTGATGGAAGCATTGAGAAGTACACGGCTAGATTTGTGGCTAGAGGGTTCTCTTAGAAAGAGGGAATAGACTATGAAGAAACATTTGCTTCAGTTGCTCGTTATACATCCATCAGGACTATCATTGCTATTGCAGCAACTAAAAGATGGAAGTTACATCAGATGGATGTGAAGACAACATTCCTTAATGGTGTAATTGAAGAAGAGGTATACATTGAGCAACCTGATGGCTTTGAGATTCATGGGAAGGAGTCTCATGTTTGCAAATTGAAGAAGGCTTTGTATGACCTTAAGCAGGCTCCTCGTGCTTGGTATGAGAGGATTGATCGATACCTGTTGGGCTTGGGCTTCTCCAAGAATGATGCTGATTCAAACTTGTACTTCAAGGTAATTGATGGTGAGGCATTGATCTTGGTTCTCTATGTTGATGATCTATTTATTACAGGAGAAGAACACCTCATTATCAAATGCAAGAAGGAGTTAGCTTCTGAATTTGAGATGAAGGATCTTAGATACATGCATTACTTCCTTGGTTTAGAAGTATGGCAGAGGCCTAATGAGATCATTCTGAGTCAAGGAAAGTATACAATAGACATCTTGAAGAGATTTGGCATGATGGATTGCATATCCATGTCTACACCTATGGAAACCAATTTGCAGAAGCTAAAAGAGTCTATAGCTAGTTCTGATCTGGTGGATCCTACTATGTATAGACAGTTAATTGGATCGTTGATGTATCTAGTCAATACTAGACCAGATATTTGCTATGCAGTGAGTGCACTTAGTCAGTTCATGTGTGAACCAAGGAAAATACATCTAGTTGTGGCGAAACATATCCTGAGATACTTGTGTGGCACAGTTGGGTATGGCTTGAGATATTCTTCCAGTGTGGACCTAAAGCTGCAAGGATTTTTTGATTCTGATTGGGCGGGGTGTGTAGCTGATTGGAAGAGCGCCTCTAGATGTTGCTTTAGTTTGGGATCTGCGATGATTTCTTTGTGTAGTAGGAAGCAGTCTTCAGTGGCACTATGCACAGCTAAGGCAGAGTATATTGCAGCTTGTGTAGCAGCTCGAGAAGCAGTGTAGCTTTGGAAGCTCCTTGCATGATTGTTTGGACAATCATTGGAGCCGACTGTCATTCATTGTGATAATCAAAGTTGTGTGAAGCTTTCTGTCAATCCAGTGTTTCATGACAAAACAAAACATGTTGAGATCAAATACAACTATATTAGAGATATGGTATTGAGGAAAGCTATCCAGTTGAGATACATTTGTACTGATGAGCAGACGGCTGATATTCTCACCAAGCCTCTCTCCAGAGTGAAGTTTGGGCACTTTCGAGACAAGCTTGGAGTTGTGGAGAATGAAGCCCTAGCTGAGAGGGAGACTCAGCATCAGTGATCTTCTGTGATTTGCTTTAATGCATTTTTCTCTGTGAGAGAAATTTGAGGTGAAAGCCCTTGTTTAATGCATCTTTCTTTGTGAGAGAAATTTGAGGTGAAAGCCCTTGTTCCACCCTCTGGGAGTAGCCATGGTGGATGTCATGTTGAGTGACTCCATGACAACATCACATTGAGAGGCTCCATGATGATTTCCTTGTACTTGTGTTTATCCACCCTCTGGGAGTAGCTATGGTGGACGTCATGATGAGATGATGACATCACGTTGAGTGACTCCGTGATGGGCACTTGTGCACTTATTCTTTCCATACATGGGAGTAGCCATGATGGACAATATCACGTTGAGTGACTCCGTGATGAGCTTTTTCCACATATGGGTGCAGCCATTGTGGGTGTCATGTTGAGAGACTCCATGACATTGGATAGCTGGAAGTATTCCTCCCTGGCTGAGAGGGAGTGTTGATGTTAGCAGCGTCGGGCTTCTACTTCCAGCCACGATTTATCAAGCAATAAATTAAATGTAGCCTTATTGGCTATTTAATTTATTGGAGATGTCATTTGGTGAAGAGGCGTTTCACTTGGGATAAGAAATAATATTTAATTATTATTAATTGTATGAGGCCGACTTCTTTGAATCGCCACCTTTTGTATGAGTTTCAATCTTTCATCATGGGCCAACTTGGTAATGTGAAAAGACACGATTCATGAAGGCTATCTCTTCGATTTGTATATATTCAAGATGCTGATCACCATTCATGATATTCATTTTTCATAGTGTGATTTCATAGAAGTGCGAATTTATTTCAAGAGCAGATCAAAGTCATCTAAGAAGGCCGAATTTATCATCAAAGAAGAGCGATATTATTACCAAGAGGTTGCATCAAATTTGGTGCTAATATTTGGCGTTGTGATTGGCCACATTCTAAAGAGACTTGCTGATTATTGTTCAATATATAAGTGATATATTGTTGCTGGGTTTTTCTCCCTCAAGTTGGAGGGTTTTCCCAGGGTATATGCTGTGTCAAATTGTGTGAAATTGTTTTAATTCTGCTTATTTAATTTCTGATCCTAAAACTAACAGACTGATCTTCCCTCTAGACCATTGTTAGAGGACTGATCTTTCCCCACAACCATTACTTATTCTGCTTCTAGTATCACACACAGCCTAACTTAAAATAAGTGAAGTTGTAGGTTTAGGTTAAATTTTATTTAATTTAAAAAAAGTAATGTATATCAAATGCTTATAAAATTTCATTTTATAAATACAAATTTCTAATTATAAATATCATTGTTTTTAGTATTATTTAATTTATTTATTTTATTGATTGGATAATGATGTGATGTATAATGACAATGAGTTATGATTTTATTACTTTAATGTTGAACAATAAGCTGTTTTTTTAGGATGCAAATATGTATATAATTATTATTTTTATATATTTTTTTTATGTATGAACCCAAATCAAAACCAACCCCAATTTTTTCATGCTCTATCTACATACTGAACCTCCAAACATGATCCCAAACTGGTAACTTAGTTAAAAACTAAATTTTTAACTTTATAGCTTATATCTTTATTGGAAACCTATTGCATCATAAAGTGACATTCTTGGTAAGCAGTTCTTTTTATAAGGGCTATAGGTCCCCTATTTTACTATAATGAAGGTCATCATAGTTTGTGGAAGATAGTTACACCCAGTGTTTCTATGAGTTTGGGGACTAGGGGATGCATTTCTGAGTTGAAAAAAAGTTTCTGGATTTTGGGAATGGCAGGAAGATAGCTGCTGAAAAGATTATAAAAGTCAATATTTGAAAATTAAATTTTTAAAACAAAAACAATAACTTAAACATTGATTGAAGAGGGCTTAGGTTACAGTGGCAATCAATTAATTCAATGATCCATCTGATAGGAATATCATCAACTATGATTGTACAAGTATGCTTCATGAAGTTTGAGGTACAAATTGAGAATCAAAACTAAATGCCGAAATGGAAATGCTTAGCTGCATTTAACAGCATGCTAATTTATCAGATTCACCATCAGATGGAAATAATATGTTTCTCACTGGAACTGCTAGACTCATTTGGTTCCTGCAACAGGAACCTAACTAATCTATGTAGCACGCTGGCCCTTGTTGACTTGCTTTAACTCTACGGGCTTTACATTATACCATGTTGCTGGAATCTCCTTGCACTTTTTTGTCTTGTGATCAATGAGACACAGGACTCTTTGTATAACAACAAGATTTTCTGCTGTCAAAGAGGTAATCTTGTTCCTCTTAATTGAGTGGATAAAGCTGTACTAGATTAGGTCCTGTAGCAACAAAGGAACTAGAGATCTGTGAAAGGAGTCAAAGGGCAAGTGTCATAGCAAATGGCAGAAGCCCATGTAATTGTCTCCAATGTACTAGTTTGTCTTGTGCTATTTTTTGTCTATGTATCTTTGCTGAACTCTTGTAGGCATCGAGTTTAGCAAATTTGATCCATTGAGCCTTGGTTATTGTAGTGCCCTCCAAACCATATATTTTCTTGAGGGCTTTTGTGAAACCCTTCTTCGCCTCCTTGTTAATATGAAAAATTCTATTAGGGCTTCAACAAACTATTTTTAGATTGACTGCATACACAATCATGTGTAAACAGCTTTTCAAATTCTTCCACCTCTGCCGAATGATATCCTGAACATGCTCGTGGTAGAACTGCAATGTGGGGTCTCTCTAATGAATCACAACCTTCTTTTTTTCAGGCATGCTATGCATGCCTTCATAGATCTCTCCAAGGTTAGGATTGTTAGTTGTTGTATTTAATGACGTAAAAACAGGGGATAGAATACATGTGATGTATCTCACATCTGATCAATTTGAATCACTCACCACCACATCCTTAACCCTTTTCCCTTGATCCATCTTGCGCCCCCCAAATCTAGTTCTCCCTTGTATTAGGATCATTATTTGCAAGGAAGCTTGCTGCTCAAGCAAGCCAGGTCTCAATTGCTTCAATAATTCTTTCCTCAAAAAGGATTGAAACAGTGCCAATCAGGTGTGTTGGTTGCATAAGAATATCTGCACCTACAATGCATCTGCCATTACTTTTTGACCCAACCAATTTTCGCAGTGTCCTCTAGTGCCTTGTTTATTGCGTGCACACAGAAAGGGGTCCTACGCATCTTCTCAAGCCTACACATTGAGAAAAAATTGTAACTAGGACACATTGAGAAAAAATTGTAACTAGGTTTGTGGTCAAATCCATGGCCTTTCTTTTCCCTTTTGGTTCCAAGGCGCTTATTTCAAAAGTTGGAATTGCATTTGTAGAACCATGCCTAGAAGCCCTAGAGGAAGGGCTAGTAACAAATAATATAGGGATCTTCCCATTATACAATATAATCATTTGAGCCCTCTTGTCAAGTGTGAGCTTATTGCATTGTCCAACCCCTTTATGAAATATATGTAGAAGGTGTGCATTAACTCTACTAATACTATGTTTCCATTCGGGGATGCAAATGTTTGAAGTTTCAATGCCAACTTCCCCCTGAATTATGCCCCTCTATGTATCAATGGTTACTACAAACTGCTGCAATAGGTTGCTCCTTAGCATATTGGGTCAACATCTTATAATATCTGTTACCGGGTTCTCCGGATGCCGGTCCCGTTCCCGTACCCAATCGGGCTGGGTTCAAGAGTGGCAATGGGAGTGCCTTGGGAGCATCCCAACCACCTTGGGTTCTCTATGGGTACACCTATAGCATACCCACAAAGAACCCAGGATGGCTGGGACGCTCATAAGGTGGCATATCCATAGAGAATCTAGGTTGGATGGGACGCTCTCAAGGTGCTTCTAGGGTGCTCCCAAGCGCTCCCAAAAGATCCCAAGTGCTCCCATAGGTGAGCAAAGACAACACACCCAAAAACGCTCTAAACAATGATTTTTTAAACTCTAAAGACTAAAACATTAAAGTTGATGACTGTCTCAGAGAAGTATTGGCTTTTGTGAAATATCTTATGCTATTGTGATTGTGGCAACCTGGGCTTCTATATTAAAGTTGATGAGATAGTGCAAAGGTATTAAGATTGTTAGTCTGTCAAGATTATCTTGTCAGTGTTGAGTTTAGTGTTCATAGTATTAATGATGCTTTACTCTTTCAGTAAGAATAAGCCTACACAACCCATTCTTCTTGTGTAATAGTTCTTGTAATCTTAGTGTTGGGATCGTGGGTTGTAAAGGTGATTTGAGATGTTAATCTAGTTAAGTACTGTCTACTAACGATTGTTCTGTTTTAGTTGAAAATGAAAACTCAGTGGGGTTGTTAGTTGTAAATTAATCTTGTGATTGTATTTGGTCTAGGAGTTGTTGGAAAGGGTTTGTTCAATGTTTCCTTTAGAGTTAAACATTTCTCTCTGGCTAGGGTTTGTTTGATCAAAACTCTGTAACCTTACCTTAGAGTTATACAAGGAATTTGATCACAAACTAGATTTGCATGACCCTGTTCACTCTCAACGAGTCATTGGTCATGCCCTAACTGATAAGGAAAAACTGAAAAAGTGAAACAGTGATATAAATTACTATTTCCACCTCTGGTATCATCTGCATTTACAATGATTTCTAGGTATTACAGTTAACAATTGCATCCAATCCTCCACTTAGGACCAAGGTCTTTGACAGAGATAGATAGGCACATAACTTTTTCAGATTTACTGTCTAAGATTCAAACATGCAACAGTCCAAAACCTCACCAACATTCCAGCAGGATCAACTTCTTCAAGCTCCATTAGACCTCAAGCTCTTATCAAATTTTCAAGAGTGGTGGTGCAATATGGGCCCAACCATAGGACCACCTTGGTTCATATATATATATATATATATAACTTGGTTCATATATATATATATATATATTTGTGAATATACATATATATATATATATATACAGCCATACCCAAACGTACTGTACCCAAGAGAAATGTTTCTGTCGTACCAGCATACCAGAACCCCGTACCTGTACCAGAACCAGCAACTTAGATTATAATATTTGTAATCCTCTATTTTGAATATATAGGATTCCTACAGTTTAATGACTAATATATATCTCAGAATTGTTCTCATTATATCTAGTTTTATAGGAAAGCAATTCTGTTACTATTATATTGTGCTAGCATCTGGGAGTTCATGTCATCAAAGTCATGGGATTGTCATTTATTTTTCTCTAACAGTTAATCCTTGAAGTGATCTAAAATATTTTATGTTTATGCATTTTGATATTATGGACTTGCATTTTTGTTTGGCATTTCAGCCATTGCAATCATGAGTATGTTGCAACTGAATGTATTTGCTTATTTTAAATTGCAGGTTACTAATTTCAGAGGCAATGTTCAAACAAGATTGAAAAAATTAAATGAAGGGGTGGTTCATGCTACACTACTGGCCTTAGCAGGGCTCAAACGTCTAGGCATGACGCAACATGTTACTTGTGCCCTGTCAACAGATGAAATGCTTCCTGCAATTGCTCAAGGGGCAATAGGAATAGCTTGCAGAAACAATGATGAGAAGATGGTATGCTTTGGAGTAATCTAATAAATTTTCAGGATGGAACTCTTAAAGATCTAACCATCATATGATATTTCTCATTGCATTACATACAGTTTGGCATCAAATTTTCAATATCTTAGCATGGGTTTGACATACTAGAATATTAGTGATGCAAATGTGAATGTAGTTACTGTAGAATAATATTCAAATAGAATGCTAAAGGCTAATCAGGGTGCCTACAGCTTCATTAGATATCTATAATATGTTTGAAATCTTGAAGTAAAAAGATGATTTACTCTTCATTTCTACAGAATCCAAGGAAAGAAAAGCTATGAAATAAATCTTTCTATCCATCATCTAAGGGACACAATCAGTGGAATCTCAATCAGAAGTTCTTCAGCTGTAGTTCATTGTATTTTTCCTCCTTTTCTTGATATTATTTGTCACATATGGCCATGATAGCCTTGACAGGCCATGTTTTTCTTTGTTGTACATGCTTAGTGCAGCCTTTTGTAGTTCTTTCCTTGTCTTCTGAAATTTTTTAAATCCTTATGTTTCTAAGACACTTTTGCAATCCCTAATCATTATTGACATGACAAGAAAATTGTACTTTGGCAATGGAATTTAGTTACTAACATTTTCAGTAATTTCCTTTTAAAATTTTCTACTATAGTACTCCTTGCATTAAAAGAAAATACTCATTAACTCAAAAATGATGTGACTATACCTCACTTTTAGCTGTTCTTACTAATGTTGTGTAGTCCACACAGTTTATGCTGATTATACTTATCTGTTTTTGTCAAGTATGGCTGTGATAGGCTTGAGAGGTTTTGCTTTTTTTGTTGATGCCCTTGGTTAGTGCAATCTTGTGTAGTTCTTTCCTTCAGTTCTGTAAATTTCCAAATCCTTAGGTTTCTGAGAAACTTTTGTGATTGCTAATCATCATTGACATGACAGGAGGATTGCATTTCTGCATTGAAATTTAGTTACTACATTTTTTAACTCATGAAAATTTCTAGTAAATTATTTTCTTTAAAAGAAATACACATAGTCTCACAATAGATGTGGGTATGCCTTACTTTTTGCTAGTACTTATATTTCTTAATGTTGCACACACCATATAGTTTGTACTGAGTACACCTAATATATTAAAACTTTGATCTGGATTTTATGTTCTAGGGTATATGAAAGTTCCAACCTACTAAAAATAGTTGTAATGAAGAATCACCCATCAACACTTTACTTTCAGTAATCTCTGCATCTTTGTTTCTGCTAACCTTGCATTTTCATTCTATCTTATATATATGTATTACAAAGCATTAAAGATAAAATATGTAACTAATGGACTGGTTTTTTCCTTTGAATTCAGGCTAACTATATTGCTTCCCTTAATGATGAGGAGACAAGGTTAGCAGTGGCATGTGAAAGAGCATTTCTGACAACATTGGATGGTTCCTGTAGAACACCAATTGCTGGTTATGCATTTTGTGATAAAGATGGTTGCTGTTCTTTTAGGGGCTTAATTGCATCACCGGATGGAACTAGAGGTATGTATCAGCTGGATTGAGAGTATTTTTGTCACACTAACTGTTTTTCCCAACAACTTAAAAAAAAATCAATTTGCTTCTAGGAGTTCTTATGATGTTTCTTGTTTGGATTGAAATTATGAATTCAAAGTTTGTCTTTATTTATTTGCAATAAAGTGCTAAAGAATTTTTCACCTTGTTTTCAACCTAGGAAGAGTATACTGTTCCTCTCCTTTTAATAGTCCTGGGTGGCTACAGTTTTTCTGGTCAATGTTTTCTCTTCTTGCGACACTGTTACCTTTTTCTGGAGGGTGGTCAGTATGTGTTGCTTCCACAAAGACAAAACTGGAGCTCAACTCTCTGTATTGGATAATTCTATAATGTGTGTTGTTTGGTAGTACTAGGTTAATAGGTTTCCTTGTTCATGATGCCTCTTGATGTCCCTCTCTATTTGCTTGAGAAAACATCAAGTGTCAGGTAATAATTTATAAGGGGAACAAAGTCAATGGACTGACCAGGTAATCCTTCTAGGTTTTATGAGTCAGTGGATGAGTTGTTAGTCAATTAAGATTCATTCCATGCCCACATGTTTAGCATAAAACATAGGAGAAGATAACATATATTGTGGAAATGCTAAATTATCAATTGAATTGAATATAACGAGTCTCAGCCCAAGCCACTTATCAATCTTGACACTAGGCTCACATTTGAATTACCCAATGTTCTATTCAATCTCTTAATTTTTTTTCAAAGGTTGTATCCACCTCAATTAAATTCTTTTTTGAATTGAATATAATGAGTCTCAGCTCAAGCCACTTATCAATCTTGACACAGCTGCCCAATGGTCTATTCAATCTCTTAAATTGTTTCAGAGGTTGTATCCACCTCAATTAAATTCTTTATTGAATTGAATATAATGAGTCTCAGCTCAAGCCACTTATCTATCTTGACACTAGGCTCACATTCGAAGTAGTTGCCTAATGTTCTATTCAATCTCTTAAATTTTTTTAAAGGTTTTATTTGCCACTTACCAGAGAGAACCTTCTATTACAATTGGGAACCACTCATTAGCAATGTGTTGCCTTGAATAATTATGGTTGCTTCAGAATCTGTCTAGTTGCCAAACTGGGATTTCCTGGAAGCCTAAGTTACTGGTTCAGTTTCAGGTATGAGGGTGTGGAACATGGATATGGCAGTTTCTTTTGGTTAGTTTTGGGTTTGCCCATGCAAAAAACATATAAAATTCATAAATATAAAACATTTGTAGCCTAAAAAATTAATGTTTATTGTTCAATATTAAAAAAAAATCATAATTCATTGTGATTATACATCATCACATCATTATCTAATCAATAATAATAGAAAAGAAAAACTAAAAAATGTTGATAATAATACAAATGAGTGTACAATAGGTACGACTGCATCAATTTTCTTGTGTTTTCTCTTATTGTTTCAATTGGGCTCATATGGTATTAGAATCTATATTCATGGCCTTAGATCTAGTTTTCTTAAGGGTTTCCATGGTTTACACTTTAATTCTAACTCCCTTAGCTTTGTTAGGCCTCTCTTGATCAAGGCCTTCGATTTATCCTAAATGACGGGTTCTACCTTCTACCCTGTTGGTGTAGGTTTTTATTTTCCTAGTGGGTTAATTTATTTCCCCTTAGTCCTAGGTTTTTCCTACACTTAATTAAGCTTGCTTAGGGTAATAAAGTGAATTAATAACTAGGAGATAAGTGATGTGGTGCCCCCTTCCTTAAAGGTTGGAACACTTTCCACTTTTGGTGGTTAATTCCTATTGGTTGGATTTGCCACCTCTATCATCTCTTTAGTTCTATATAAACTCACTACCTAGCTTGTATTCTCATTCATTCTCTTGCATTGTTGCATACTTTGACATACATGTACTTTGGTGCATGCAGTCATTATTCTGCAGATTTGCTTTGAGCTCCTAATGCAATCTTGTTATCTTTACATTTGCACATCTCTTGGAGTCTCGGGTCTGTGATTGTGTTATTTCATTTGTAGTTTTATAGCTTATCTCTCTCATAGAAGATCTTGGTTATTTAATCTATTTCAGATTTCTAACATGGTATTAGAGCTTAGATTTTGAGAATTTTGAGTACTTGGATTCTTGATTAAGAGATTGGAGTTTTTTGTATGATCTTGTAAATTCCCGTATGCTCTTCTCTTGTGTTTAAAACGATTTGGAGAATCAAAAAGGAATTATGAAGATCTATCAATCCTATATTTGCATGTGTGTTTTTAGTGAGATCTGGTGATTGCAGCTATTCTGACTATAGTGGTAGCATTTTTTACTGTCCCATTGCATTTGGGAGGCTCAAGAAAGTTAGATTTGGCTTTTGTTTCACTCAATTTGGCTACCATATGACATAGTAGCAAACATGAGTTTGAAGCTCAGATTTGAAAAGCAAGAGCATTTTCAACCCAAACGGACCTTGCCATTGCATTCAGAAGGCTCAAAAACCCCTATTCTCACATAAAATTTGTCTATTTTAGGTGGATTTGATTTTTGACAAATTTTTATTTTGCCAGGGGGTTGTCACTGCAGGCTAAATTCAGCCATTTTAAAAAAAAATCATAACGTTTTGCCACGATGTCCGTTTTTTGGCAAATGAGATATTGTTGAAAAGCTGGAGATGAGCACTTTCCATCTATAGAGGTTTTAAAAAGAAAATTTTCCATTTTCTGCTAGATATTGGAGGTTGAAGTTGTTGCATTTTTTCTTCAACAAGCCATAACTTTTACCTCATAGTGCCGTTTTTTGGAAACGAATAGGCATTGGAAAGGTATTGAAGAACACTACACAACTATATGGATAGTTTTTCCAGATTTTGTATCAGAATTTGTAATTTTGGTTATTGTGGGCATATTGAGCATTGTTTCTTGGAAAAGGCTTTGTAAATGCACTAATCATAAAGTGCCAACATTATAATATCTTGTGGGGGTGATTTCTGAGACTAGTGGAGAGGGGGGTGTCTCTTTTGAAGTTTACTTTCTCTTTTTGTGCACTCACAAACAATCTTCTTTTTTGCCTAAAATGGATCAATCAATAGTTCCTATATTAACACCCTACAACTATTTTAATTGGAAAAGTAAAATGTCCCTCTACTTGAAAAAGTATGGATTGCATAGGGTAACAATGGGACTAGAAACTGAACCAACAATCGATGCATAAAAGAAAAAATGGTTTAATAAGTGTGAGAAGCATTTGGAACCTTATGTATGTCTGTATCTCCAAATTTTCTCTTTCATGTTGAATCTTTGTCTACACTAAATGAAGTTTGGACAACATTGGAAAAACTCTTTGGTGCACAAAGATGAATTAAGAGGTCATCAATTGGAGAATGAGCTAATAGGTTTAAGTCCTTCAAGTTTTGATACAATACATGAATTCTTCACCAAACTAAAGGCCATAAGATTGTAATTGAAACAGTGTGGAATTGAGAAAGATGATAAACAATTGATCTTAAGTATTCTATCTAAACTTGGTCCAAATTATTCAATCTTTGTTTCTACATTCTATGCCACTAAAAGTGCCTTAGGAGCTTCCTACAAAATGCCTTCTCTTGATGTGTTTGCTAATGAACTCACAAAAGAACATGATAAGTTGGTTCAAAAGGGCACTATCAAATCTTCTAAGTCTCATGCTTTGGTTGCAAGTCAAGGTACTAAAGATCAAAAGGATAATGGCAAACAAAGTAAGAAACAAAAGAATCAAGGAGAGAATGCTTTAGATGTGTCTTTGCCTACTTCTAATGTAGACACTAAATCTTCATCAAAACAAGAAAAATCTAAGAAGAAGGTAAAATGTGCTTATTGTAAGAAACTTGGTCATGATGAACACAAATGTATGAAGAAATAGATTGATCACCTCACACATCTTCTTGAGAAGAGTAATAAATGGGTCATTGAATCTCCATCTTCATCAAATCAAGAATCTACAAAGAAAGAAAAAGGTCATGCTAGTTATGCTTCTACATCAGACAAACATAAAGGAAAAGCTCTTTGTGCTTCTACGAGTATTGGATTAGGGAGATGGCTTCTAGATTCAAGAGCTTCTCATCATATGGCTTCTTCATAGTCCATGTTCTCTTCTTTTGAGCCTTGTGTTATCCCACTTATTTTGATGGGTAACAATACATATATGAATGCAATTGGGAAGGGATCTATCGATATAGGGGATGGTACTTTTAATGATGTATTGTGCGTACCTCATTTGTCTAATAATCTTCTTTCCATCTATCAAGTTACTCATAGTGGAGTAGGGAAGACTATGGAATTCACTCTCGATTCAGTTCTTGTTAGAGATTTGCAGAGCAAAGAGATAATTGCTACTGGGGTCGTTGATCATGCATCTCAGTTGTACTCCTTTTCAAATTTTGTTCCTGATGATGGCTTTGATCCTTTGGATGATGATCACACTTCTAGTGTTGACTTTGATTTTGAGGAGAATTTTGGTTACTTGAACTTGGGTATTCTCACAAGTGATCTAGTTCTTGAACCTTGCATTCCATCTCGTTCATCTACTGTTGCTACTTCAGATTCCGGTGTTGCTTCTTCAAAAGTTTCCGGTGATTCTTTGCAGCAAGACATTCATTGTCTTTCAGATACAACTTGGGATGATCTCTTGATAGGTATTTCAGACTTGTTTATGGAGACATATGTTGCAGATTTGGGAGAGAGTGTATTCATCTTCTCTTTGATGAAGTTGATTCTTCTTCAGATGTTGTGAGGGAACACTTTGACCCTCTTTTTCATTTTGTACATGATCATTCATCACAGTTTGATATGAGTGTGGATACTTTGGAACATCATTTGAAGAAGACATTTTCATAGGAGATACTTGAGTCTTTGGATGGTGTTCTACATCAGTCTCTAGGAGATTCTGAGTTTTCATTTTCAGCAGTGTGGCCTAGAACACTTGATTTGATTGTGATAGCTTTCAACATTGACATGAGGACACTTGAGCCGAGTTCAGAGACTCCGTACATCTTGAGTTTTCTTCCTACATATTCCTTTCAAGATTGGGGAGATAGCTTACATACACCTTTGGATTTGTTTCTTCCTAAGGGGAGGAATGTTGTTCGACGATCATGGACCATCTTCTATATCTGGTTTCGAGCATTTACAATTGATTCTCTTTGGGGGGGATTCTTTGTCCTTCCACTTCATTTCTCTCTCTATTATGGGGGGCATACTTCCTTTTTGTGGGATGGGGCTTCTTCTTCTTTGGGAGAGGGGGGCGTGCGGGAGGCGGGAATTTGATATGTACATGGGTATCTAACATGGCTTCATTTGCCAGGACCCATCATCTTTTGCATCCTCCTAAGTTGCGCTTAAGGGGGGTGTTGGTGTAGGTTTTTATTTTCTTAGTGGGTTAATTTATTTCCCCTTAGTCTTAGGTTTTTCCTACACTTAATTAAGCTTGCTTAGGATAAGAAAGTGAGTTAATAACTAGGATATAAGTGATGTGGTGTCCCCTTCCTTAAATGGTGGAACACTTTCCACTTTTGATGGCCATCTCCACTTTTGGTGGTCCATATCCACTTTTGGTGGTTAATTCTTATTGGTTGGATTTGCCACCTCCATCATCTCCTTAGTTCTATATAAACTCACTACCTAGCTTGTATTCTCATTCATTCTCTTGCATTGTTGCATACTTTGGCATACATGTACTTTGGTGCATGCAGCCATTATTCTGCAGATTTGCTTTGAGCTCCTATTGCAATCTTGTCATTTTGACATTTACACATCTCTTGGAATCTCGGGTCTGTAATTGTGTTATTTCATTTACAGTTTTATAGCTTATCTCTCTCATAGAAGATCTTTGTTATTCAATTTATTTCAGATTTCTAACATACCCCTCACTTGATCATGTTATTTTGTATGAAGCCTATTTATAGTGGCTTTTAAATCCAGTGGCCACAAAGGTTTCCATGTTTTACTCTTTCCAGATCCAACACCCTGAGGTCTATCTTGATCAAGGCATTAAATGTTCCCTTGAGGGTTCCTACCTTACCCTTCACTAGATCTACTTTGACCAGTATTACAGGGAGTTATTTAATATATTCACTTTCTTCATTAGATTGATGCAACCACTTACCAGGCTGCAGTGTCTCAAATCCATGTTGGTATGCCAGTAAGTTTGCTGATTGTTTTTCAAAAAGTGTCTCATCATCAGAAAAAACCCCAGAAATCAGAAAAAAAAAGCCCAGAAAACCTAACTTCTTGACCAAAAACTTGTGATTTTATCAGGAAAAACTGTAATTTTTTCCAAACAAGATTAACAAAAAATTGGGTTAACATGTAAATTAGAAAATTGCAAAATCTTAAATGAAAATATTGGCTCCCATGCTGAGTGCCAATTAATCACAATAAATCATGAATTTTTGCAAATTTCTGCAACTATAAACTAGACAAAGTTGATTCAAGAAACAATGATTGTTTAGAATATTAGATTATGCTTCTACAAAATCAACCACATGGGCAGTCATACGCCATCTGCAGAATGGTTCTACCTGGCAACTTGGCTCCACCTATACAACCGAGCTTGTTATCTTCACTTCCTACAATTCTCATTGAAGTGGGTTCCTCGCCATCCTAACCATGAGATATCATGCACTCCTAAGATGGTTAGCCACATGATCCATGGTGAAGATATTGTTTTGGAGAATAAAACTGCCATACAACTGATTTCACTTGCTAGCAATTTTATCTCTCCAACTATAACCCACTCGTCTTTCTTGGAACAATTAGAACTTTTATAAACCATGAACTCCATATTGCTGATCCCATTCTTTAGCGTATACTGCATCCTGATCCTAAGCAAGCTTCCTCACAACTCAAAGATGAACTTTTCATGGTTTCAGTGTTGGCATCATCATCTCTTACTTGAATTCCAACCATAAGGTCAGCTATAATGTAGGGAGAATCCAGTGAGATCTCATTCATTGCCTTATATGATTGACTTCTACACTATAGATCCAATTCTCACACAACTACAACACTATCTTCATCATATTGAGATCTTCTATGTAGATTATCAGTTTCTATAACTTGAATCTTAATGTGAGTGTTGTTTTGGCATCAACATAACATTTAATTCTCCAAAATTTTTGATTACTAGGTGTTGCAAGTCCTTTAATTCAACATTTGAATTCTATCTCTTTGGGAACCCCATTATCACTATTTGTGGTCTGCATACACTCCATACTAGACACATTGGATTTTCTCATGGCTCATCTTGGAAGTTACAATGAATAGTTGTTGAAATTGATAGTTGCCTCTACATAGGGAGGAAATGCTGAGACATAGTCACATGGGCTAGTGTATTTTATCAACAGCTACATGGGCTATTGTATTTTTGTTTGGATTAATTAGTTGGGGGATTCTATTGGGGCCCCTGCTCTTAGAAAGAGTAAAAACTAAAATAGTACAATATAGCCAAGCACAAGAACGAACATAATGTTCTCACATGCAAGAACAACAAAATACCATATAAAGCTTACAAAAAGTTGTCACCCATAGAACTACTGAACTACAACACCAAAAACTAGCACCACATAGATAAAATCATAAAACCATGCTGCCACAATGAACATAAAACCACCAAAACCAGGGTCTCAACTTATACCTCAATGATTCATTCCTGAATTTTCCTCGCCTCTTGATCTAGCAACTTCCTCAGCACAAACAACACTAGCTTGCTCTCTAGGTTCCCCTAGGGCGTTTGTGCCTACACATCAAGGCAAGGAAATCAAACACGATGGAAAAGGTCTTTTCTATGCTGCCCTTGATGAATGTCAATACCACAAAAGATTGGTATAGTGAAGTCATGTAACAACTCAAGGTGACCCTTGTCATGAGTCAATTTGAGGGCAACTAGAACTTTCCCAACATCCCCACAAAAGACTTGAAGCATATGCAATTCCCTCTTCACCACACTTGGTTCCAATGGCACACTTTCTCCATAGGTAGTCTGGGACAAATTCCTAAGAGATGCCTCCTTTTTTGTCTCTTTTCCGCACATACATCATCACCTAAACCCTCAACCTTCAACACATGCACCATATCATCAAATTGTTATAGTAAAAAGAGATGTAAGAGTCTAATCCTATACCATGCATTTGAAACAACCACAACCATATTCACCATGAATTTTTGACGAATAATTTCCTTCGACCTCAAAGACCTAGTAATTCCCATACTTTTTTCAACTAATACCTCCTTGATTAACTCTAATGCTGCCGTGTTGTTGTAGGCGAAAATGCTTTTCAACCTTTGGTTTGAAACTTGTCCTTTTTGCATAGGGTCCTGGCCTTTATAGGAACCACTGAGCAAAGAAAGATAGCCACTTTATGCCTAAATTCTATGCCCATGCATTCTACCAAATGTGCCTTGAATACAATTATACACATGAGCCAAATATAATGAAAGTTAGCACCTTCCATCACCCCAAACACTGCTTCATAGGCATTCATTGATTTTAGAAAATTCTACCAAATGATCCAAATAAATGCCAAAATACAGTTTGAGATGGTCTACATTTTAAATAGTTTTTAGAAAAAACTACAGAATATTATTTTCTAAATCTCCAAACCTAACTAAATTGGCTAGCAAAAGCAAACTACATTTTTCCTTTCTTATTATGCAATTTGATCTTCATATGACAACTTAGCTGTCCTTTAACAAAATTTGTTAAATTTTAAAGTGAAGAAATGCTTCCAAATCATAGTGGGCATTCACGCATCAAGTTGGTATTTTTTACAATGGCTATATTGGGCAGTTGTTATTATTGGTGTTCCTATTTCGAGATGGAGGAAGAGAGCCTAATTTAGGTTGCTTTATTCAGAATAGTTTTGCTTTAAAGTTTCATTCTTTTGGCTTTTTCGTAGCTTTATGAATTTTGCTTTAAAACTATGATTTTTGGGATAAGCAATTATTATTTTTAAACTCCTAAAATTAGATATTCTTTGTAACCTATAAATAAGTGCTTTGGGCACATGAGATGGTTAATGATGATTGACACTATGCTTATGCTACAAAAGTTGTTATTCAAGTTGGTTTATTTATCGTTGTAAGTTCATTGATTAGATTGGAATTGAATAATAAGTGTCAAATTTTGTATTGATGTTTTATTCATCTAGGTTGCAATTTTCATTTTTTTTGATCAGTGAATGTGGCCTAGGAGGCCATACCCGTTACATTAACTTTGTTAAATTTCTACAAAAAAGGCTGCTCTAGTGTGGAGGACCAGAATACAAAACCCCCTATCAACTATCACTATCACTATCAACAGTGGTATGGATTACTATGAACTATCTATAGGGTATTATCTATACAAAATCAGCCCATTACATATTTTTGTTTATAGCTTTTACTTATCTGCATATGCCTTATGGTTCCTATTCATCCTCCTCCCTACTATCTGTAGTGTTGTTCCCCATTGTGAAGGACCAATCAATTCTGGGAGAAGGCATTGCTCTGGTCGCATATTTGAGGAACTCAATCCCCATTTAGCCTGGTGTTTCAGAAAGCCTCATTTTGACCTCTAGCAAGTATTATGAATGGTATCCAAGGACCTAAGGAAGCTATGTTGTGCAGAGGCCATATTGTTGCACTTGGAGGGAACCCAAAACCAATTATTGCGTCATCTGATATTGCTTAAAGATCACACCATCATTGTGGTCTGCTCAATGATTTGACGACCACTATGATATAATCCTTTTCCTCCCCCACTTTGTAAATGTGTCCCCTCTTTATATCCCTTTTCCTAGGTCGGCCTTGAGATGGGGAAAAAATAAGGAATTAACAGCAAACTTACTTAGGTCGGCCAGCATAGAGAAGGAGGAGAAATTAATGGGTCTCAAGGCATTAAATATCATTTGGGCGCCCTTGGAGAAGTTTGCAAAAAAGAATAAGACATCCTCAACCCATAAGGTCGGCCTCCTTAGAAAAGGAGAGTTAGCTTTCACCTTGAGCGCCCATCTTGGAATAATAACCCTGGTCGGCCAGCCCAGGACTATTTACACAAGCATCAAGGGATTTTTAAATAATAAATATTATTATTTATTTCCTATTTTGGGCACCATAATGAGGAGCATGGAGCAGGTCGGCCTAGGAAGGTTTAGCATTGGAAGTGGCTATATAAACAAGATAAATGAAGAGCATTGGGCATCATTGAACATTCAGTTTTTATTCCATTATAGAGCAGACCAGCAGAAGGACAAAAACCCCTATGCTTGGAAGAAGAAGTTGGACGAAACCCTAGCTTCTTTAAGGGCGAACTTCATGACGGAGGTTCCTATGTGCTTCAATAGAGTTAATGGTGAATTCATGTCAGTTTTGCATGAGTTTCTAGAGTTCTGATCTGAAGGGGTGAATTGTGCATGTTCAAGGTTCTGATTCAATGTTCTAGGGTGGCAAGCCCTCATCATCCACCCAGCAGGCCAGCGCACCCTTGGTAGGGTTTTTAGCATAGTCTCATCATCATTTTGTTGCATCTGTGTGGCTGGTGCAGTTTCGCCCAGCTAGGGTTAATGGCATTGCATTTTTGGGGTTCCTCGTTGTGGCACATGTTTGGAGCCCACTCTATGTGTATCTTACATTTATAAATTCTGTAGCAGCAGACTGGAAGTTTTTAGCAGACATTTGTTGGTTTATGTTGAAGTCTTTAATCAAGCCACATTGGTGTATTATTGCTACTGATATCTGCCATTGGTTTTCCTATGTTTGGTTGCATTTATATTGCTGTTTATGCATCACAAAAAACACAGAAATTTAATCAGCATGCTAGCTTTTTTTAAGCAGAAAATAAAGTTCAGAAACTAGGGCATCATTCTTGCATATAAAAATCAGAAAATATTGCACAAAATCTGTTTGGGATATTACACACTTCTAGAAAAACCACCATAAACATTGATGAAACCTTCGTGTTAACCTTATATCTGGGAGTTGGCGGTAGGAACTGCTCCTCAAGAGTTATTCTAATGGTGCGAAGTGTTATAGTAACATTCACCTTGAAGACTTTTTTCAGTCTTAAAACTGTGATATCTCCCAAGAAGGTGATATGCCTCCTTTTTTGCCACCAGTCCAATTGTTGTATCCATTTTGTTGATCCTCTGAAACTGCCTGAACTGGAATGAAAAGGAGGCATTTATGGAACCTCGGTGTTTTCTGGATACATATCATTTCATAATGATTTCCATGCCTGAAGTTTTTCAGAGGGAGAACACTTTCATTGCATTCTCTTGTGCTAAAGGTAGCTGTTGCCACCACTTCATGATTGAATCTTGCAAGTTGCGGAGTGTGTGGTAATAGATAAATCTAGATTGTGCCATGTTTGCTTGGAGTTGTCAACTGGACATTCTCCCTTTACATCAATCACGAAGTTTGCTAGTGGTTCGCATGGCTGTTTATCTCTCTATAAATATGCCTTATAGTAAAGGCTGTGAGAGATTCAAGGAGGGACCAGCATTGTGTTAAAATATTATTAATCTTCCAATTCAGGGATCCTTTATTCCTTATAGAGTTAACAATGACCATTGAATCTCTTTCTATGTGAACTTGTTTGACACCAAATTGTTCACACATATTCAAACGTCTCACTAGAGTGGGTGATTGTGGCTGTGTAGATGCTCCCTTAGATGCAATTTACCTGATTGGTGCGTCTCTTTCCAATTCAATCTTTGTGTTGAACTCACACTTTTCAGTCTGCAATTAACTAGAAAGAAAGTGTCTGATAACTATTTAGGTTGCTTGCTTTCTAGAAAGGACATAAAAATCTCTCATTTTGAGCAGAAATGCTAAATCGCCTTGTACCCTTACCTGAAAACAAAAAGAAATTAATTTCTTTAATTTGTTTGCGATGTATATTTAATGTAATAACCCTAATAAAGATTCTGACTGTATCTTTAATTGACAAGAAAATTACCAATAAATTTATTTATAACAATGCAAGGTATGCTGATTACATAACAGCAGACATACTCAGTAAATCATACCACTGAAACCCTTTCTTTACATTGAGAGAACAAAACATACATTCATGAATTTCCAAAGTAGAGTTCGGTCTGGGCAGTTTCAGGGCTTAAATACCAGATAAATATGAGTGCATGTGATGAGCCCTGCTAATATAGACTCAAAACCTTTCAATTTCTGCCTTGGGAATTTTGTCAAACACTTGTCATGTAAAGTTGATATATGCTAATATAAACTTTTGATTGCTGTGTTTTTGGTTTTTGGCACTTGACAATGATGTTTGAATGCTTTGATACCACTGTGATGAGCCTTGCTAGCTCACTGCTCAAACCCCTGTCTTTTTCTTCAGTCTAATTGTGTTTTTTAGTTTTTTAGAGAAATTTTGTAGACAGAAGAGAAGGGGCGCATCATATAAAAGCTCATAGAATGAAAACTTGAGCAAATTTAATCAAACTGAAATTGTAGAAGGTGTTTATTATCATCAACAATGGATTTAAAACATATAAACATACCCGTAAGCCTCCAGATTTTTTAATTAAAAAAACGAAGCTAGTTTGCCAGTCTATACATGAAAATCTGACAATATTCAGCATAGGATGAAACAAAGTCTGAATCTAGCTGTGAAACTGAAGCCAAAGAAGAGGGAATGCCTAGTGCTGAAGATGATGGAGAGAAACCCTCAAGAAGATAGGCGTTTCTCCAAGAAGAAAACACGCCCTAGCTGAAAATCCAACGCCCCTCAAGCAAAAAGAACCAGAAACCATCTCTGAAGGTGCGCCCAAACAGCCATGAAGCCTGCCATGGTGAAGGAAGAACACCAACCAATAAACCCTCTGTTTCTGATGAAGAACACTACAAAAAATCTGTTGAAGCACTGCAGAACTTCTGAAATGAAGCTCTCTCAATCTGCACCAATTTAGCTGATCTCTCACAGCCTCACAAGTGCTCACACTGAAGAGATTTCATTCTCCAATGGTGGATTTGCTGCAAACCTGATCACAGGATGAAAGCAAGGGAAAAAAACCTCCAAGGCAAAGTTGAAATATTCAAAAAGATGAGTTTCTCATTGCCTAAAACCCTTATATAGAAAAAGGTATGCATTTTCAAGAAGTGGCTGTATTTGAGGTCATTTAAATATTTTGAAATAACCTCAAGTCCCTTTCCATAGTTTTGACTTTAATTTTTGGCCCCCTCCTTAAGTGATTAAATGATATAATTTAAAATCACTCACTTTAGACTTATTTAAGTGATATAAAAATAATAAAGTCAATTTGACTTTATAAAAATACTTTAAGTTAAATAATAACTTAAATCACTTAAGTAAGCCTAACTTCCCCAAAACTCAGCAGAATTCAGTGCCGTCAGAAGTAGACAACTCTTGTACTGCCAAGGCCTGCAATGAGCCAATCTCGGAACACGAAAAAAATGAGAACGGCCAAACTCTCCAGAAGATACCACTGACCCTCTAACCAATCCAGTTAGCCCACAAGGGTCCAAGAAATAGGCTAACACTCTGCAAACAAGATCACGCTGAAAAGGGGGACATTACAGTGCACAGGGTTAATTGGGATCTTGACAATTGAAACTCAGATTTAACTTCCTATTAACTGCTGTTGTGCTCTGTTTTGGGCAGAATACACTGATATCTGGCCTTGATTATCCTTGCTGACTGGTTTTGAATTCAATCTGGGGCGCTCTGGGGTAGATGTTCCTCAAACTCCACATGGATCTGGTTATTACTGTCTGCCTCTTATGATTTTATGCAATGCTGTTAGGATCCCATTTATTGCCACTGCTCAGATGATGAACAGATGATGAACTGGATGTGCAGCGCTCTATTGTTTGTCCCTGACAGTGTGACAGTGGATGTTCAGCCCTATTGTTGATACCCCTCAAATAACCCTAGATCCTTTATGATGTCTTTACAAGTGGCCCAATCACAGGTTGCTTGTCTGAACTTGCTGCTGTTCACCCTATGCAATGAGTGCATTCACAGCTCTTACCTGTTAGATTGGTGCCCAGGGTTGTTGTAGGCGGAGAACACCTTCGGAATGGCTGATTTATGTGGCCTGTGATCTGCGACAATGTGAGATCCTCTTTAATTTCCCAAAAGTTCAAAACTGGTGGCTCACCTGAAAACAGTCCTTAGCTAGGTTAACAGGAGGAATTTTCTGATCAGAACAATGCAAATTGGAAAGGAACAATTGACAGGATAAGGTCAGCAGTTTCGTCTCAACTTTAGATGGCTGCTAGGGTTTGTGTCTCAGCAAGCACAACCTCAGGATTTTACTCCCATAATCATATCAATTACTCCAGATGAAGCGCACAGCCCACAGTAGCAAAATATATACCTGTTAGATCTAGGGCACTAGGGCCCAAAAACTGGCACCACCTTTTGAAATTTAAAATTTTAATTTAATATTTATATGTACATTTTATTTTATTTTATTATTATTTTTTATTTTTTTATTTTTATAATAAATATATATTGATATTAAGTTAGTGTTAAGAAACACTGTTGTGGGGCTGGGGTTGGCCTTCAAGGGAGAGGGAACATGACATTCAAAATCCCAAGAGTTAAATTATATATATTATAAAAAGCTAAAGGTTGTGTCTTTCGGTTCTAGAATTTTTGTTTTATTTTTCTTCTAGTGAGGTTCCCCGTATAATATGAAAAAGGTTTTTATCTTACACGCTGTTCCATTTTGTGTTGCATTGAAAGATGTGATTTAAAACATTAATACAACTTCTAGCTGTGGAAATTCTTGAAAGAGACTTGTAGGTTGAAACAATGTTTTGATTAATCTAATCACCTCTACTTTCTGTTGGAGCTCCATTGATGCTAATGAGGTCCTTAGCATCAAATTCATCATAAAATTTATTTTGTCATCTCCATCAGGATGTAGAGCTCTTTGCTATTAGTGCATTGGAACATGCTTTTTAGAATTTGCTTTGAAGGTGGAATCCAAGTAACAAAAGAGACCTTCAAAGATCAGCTAGTCCTTTTCATGTTAGGAGAAGAACATTTCTTCTGCCATTGCCAACTCTTCTAACCTTGTCTCAAAGAATGGATCCACTAAGGGTTAGACTCCTCCATTTGAGAATGGGAAGAACTATTGTGTTTATCACATGCTCATTGTATATTTTATTTATGAATTCATGTTCCTAAATAGAAGGGAAAGATCCTTGTAGCTAAGTAGGATTCACATATTAATTCTTGGTTCATTCTCATGGTCAATGACTGTTATGTGCACAATTGAGAAACTCTCTTTAATCATAATTGCTAGTTCAAAGACAACTTGGTAGATCTTATCCTTGGCAATGGTGACTAGAAGAACCTAATTTCCCTAAGGATTATGGATGATCTCCAAATGCTAGATGTGGAGCATCTACATCCATACGTCTTGGAATGGCATTTTCAATTGAGCCTTTCTAGGACAAAATGGGTTGTGGCTTTACTCCACTGGATTTTTACAGTTTGACACTTAGCCCACCTTAGTAGGACAATTAAAAGGTTTTTTAAGACTGCTCTCACAAGAGTTGCATTGTACAAGGATGATAAAAGTATGAATTCAATTCTTCATTTGTTAGTCTTTTGCTCTCTAGTAGGCTGGGTTGTCAAATAGGTCAAAGTGCATATATATTTTGATTCCTTGTTTCTGGAGAGCTAAGACAGATAGTACACACATGTTCCCACCTTCAACAATTATATCCCTTGTTGATTCTTATTTTCTGAGGAGCTAGAATGACTTCTTTCTATAATGTCTATTCAGTATTCAATATCCTATTGAGCTTGTGCTAGGATCTTAGTTGCATAATTGACTACCATAAATCATTATTTAGTATTTACTGATTGTGGATATCTGAGGTACAACATCAAATTGAGAATTTGCTCAAAAAGGGAAATTACAGCCTAATGCCTCTCCTTGTAAATGCACTACTTTAGTAGTGCTAAAGAGAACATAATGTTATAATGCTTTCAACAAAACCATTGTGAAAATCCACTACCCTCTTAAGGACTGATTTTGAATATCACCAAGTCCAGATGGAGCCCTATGATGTGTGGATAACAACCTTGAAGACAAAATTTTGGGCTTCATGAGTAGTTAGTCATGCCTTATGGGATCACGAATTTTCCTGCAACATTCATGTATTTCATAAATGATATTTATTATTTTTTCAGCCCCATCTTGGCAATTTTGTTGTCTATATAGACGGCATCTTGGTCTACAACACACCTTGTGACAACCATTTTGTCCACATGAAGATAGTTCTTAATCTTCTTCATCAACACTAAATCCAAGGCAAAGTGAGAAGCCTTTTGGGAAAATCTCAATATGAGAATGGATTACATTCAGATCTAGATAATTTTGAGGTCCATTTGAGAGTAACCATTCAATCCAACATTTAAGATCTAAAAAGCCTTTTGGAGCATGAACTTCTGTATGGGTTTTATGTGTAACTCTTCACATGTTTTTCACTGTCTAAATCAGCTCACTAATCCAGAAACTCTTATATGATGTTCACAAGCCACTTGAGCATGTGGCCATTTAAAATTGGCTTGTTGCTTTTCCTTGATACTTGCCTTTCCTGACTTGCAGTAACCATTTGAGATTAAGGTTGACACTTCTCACTGTAGGTGCAGTAGTCAGGAAGGGAACTCAAGGTCTCGTTGCAAGCCATGTTCAGTATGGCACCTTGTCCAAGGAATTGTGGCCTGGTCCAAGCAGTCAAGGAAAGTGTCTTTTCTTCTAGCAAGGAGGCATTTCTCATATCAATCACTAGGCTCTTCCATTCTTGAACTATTTGTGTAAAACTGAAGAGCATCACCATTTGAAGTGGGCATCCTATATTCAAAATAGTTGCATTATTGATCGAATATAAGATGAGTGTCTCTGACAAAATGGTGAAACTTATTAGTCATCCTCCTCATGTACTTAGCACCATTGATACTTAAGACATAACCTATGATGAATTAAAAGGTGTTTACTGTACTGATCATCAATTTGGTCACATTGTCAACACATTGTAATTCACTATAGACATTTAAGTTTTAAGACACATCTTGATTATAGTGAGAAGGATGGGTCGTATAAAACCCTCTTAGCTTTGTGGTCCTATCAGTCCTCACCAACATCTGGTAAAGGAGATTCACTCAGATTCCTGTGGTGGACATTTTGGCAGAAAAAAGACTTGGAGCACCATCAACACTACCTTTTCAGCCACAGAGGTTGAGGACATTATCTGCTGGCATTGCATTTGCAGGTAGTCTAAGCCTTCCAATCAGAATTTTATATTGTACCAGTCATTACCAGTAGCTTTGTGGCCATGGCTATTACAATTATGCCAAGGTTGTTAATTGCACCTTAGTCTATTCTCTCCGCTTCTCTTATCAATGGAATAAGCAGGGGGACAATAACCTCCTTATCATTCAATACAGCCACAATGAGATCCACCCATATTTCAACGAGACATTCTCCTTCCAAATTCTGTTATGTATACTAACTCTTTTTGCCTTAAGAGATTCTGGCAATTAGTTCATTACTTATATCATATAATTATTATTATTTTTGTTTCACAGCTAGCAATTTGTCTAGCTTATGGAAATGTCAAAAGGGACGAATGCAATCTTATGATATATATCAACATTCCAAATATTAAAAAAAAAAAATAACATTCCAAATGTTAAACCTATTTATAAAATGTGAAATATAAGCTCAATGGCAACATGCTTTAAGATTAAGCAAACAGAATACAACTATAGGAGAACAAGACTTTTTCAAGCACCTAGCTTTTACAATGATTTGCTTTTTAATTTTTGTTCCATTACTTCTTTCTATACTATGTGCAAATGGCTGCTCATAAATGGCACTACAGCTTAGTTGAACACAAGTAAGTCATGCAAGAAAATCAAGGCCTTACTTTTCGTGTTCTATTCCTAACCCCCAATCCACCACCTAAGACTATTTTTGAGAGTAAATTAATTGTTTCAATTACCGATGAGGTTGTGTTGGTGAGTGCTCATAAATGAGGTAGTTAAGAAATACTGGACAGCCACCTTCAACATGCGTTTTCTCTAGTTTTATGCTATGTAACATTACCATCTTCTCTGCCATGTTATTTGATGTTGTAACTATATTCATTTTTAATCTATCATAACTTGGGCCAGCAAGTCTCAAACATCACCTCCATTACCTGCTGCCGAGATATCACAGATGGATCCTTCAAAAATGAGGTTTATGGTATAGATTCCTAGGCATCTCCCATGTTAGACAATGAAGTACTATGTGTTAAATTTTATGATCAGATTAATGCACAGAAAATTAATTCAAATCAGACAAGATAACACAGCAGATACCCTGGGAAAACCCTCCACTTGAGGGAGAAAAACCCAGCAACAATATATCACTTATATATTGAATCTTAATCAAGAATGTCTCCTTTTACAATAGGCCAATATGTAGGCCAGATATGAACATCAACAGATGATCTAAGCACATATTTTATCTCCTGTGATCTGCTAATACAGAACTGTCTTCTTTAACAATATCACTTTTCTTATACAAAGAACTCGCATTGCTCCAAGATGAATTCGCACTTGATAGAATAACTGAATCGAACTTGACTTATTACTTGATGACCTATAATATGCACCAAGGTATGATGCAACACATAATTATAAGGAGACAAATCACTGATGAGCTCTCAGCCTTCAATAGCCTTCAACAGCCTACAACAATGCCGAACTGATCTTGCATATTACTCGATCTATCTTGCACTTAATCACAATTTGCTTCTGAGACAAACTCGCACAGCTCTTGATAAGAATCGAAGATGAATGAGAGAAGGAAATGTGAAAATGAACTGAAGTGGATAATCAACAAATGAAACTCTACAAGTATATATATACATGTATGAAGAAGAGACATGTCTCTTCATGTAGCAAGTCGGCCTTCAAAAAATAATATCACAAATTATTGTTAGGGAGTCGGCCACCAAATAATTCCTTTCATAAATAATTCCGCCTAAGAGAATTGAGGTCAGCCTCATTCAATTTGAATCTCTCTATAAAATCGTGCCTTTAGGAGTTTATAAATTAAATAGCCTCATGTGCTATTATTTAATTTATCAAGCAAAGGATAGATATGCTGGAAGAGACAACCGAAGCTGCAATAATCATCAACACTATGAACTTAGGTATAATGTAATACACAGCAATATGCCATGATGAAAGCAGTCTGATCTCTGCATGTTTGAAGCTTTACAACCTTTTGTCAAAGGAGAGTTATGCTGTTGGTTTTAAATAGGCTTGCTTTGAATCATACTTCTATTGCACTTTAACCATAGCTCTCTAACATTTGAAGTAAAGCACAAGCTTTAATCAATAATTTGGCATTCAGGACTGAAATTTGTTCCTGTGCCACTTGAGTATAATTTCCTGGAATGAACTTCAGCACACTTTTGGTAGCACAAACCATTTTGATCCTTTGAAGTTTGATGCCATATAGTAGTAGTAGCATATGGTATTGTGTGAAGAGGTGTTGAGCTGTTTCATTAGCCAAATGATAAATGAGAGCAATGCCAATTCCTTCTCTCTTTTTTGGTTTTTCTTTTTCAGGACCTATGATATATTGTTATTTTTATTTTTTCATAATAAGCCATATTATCTTTTTAACTTTGGACACATTTTGGAGTCCTAGACACAGTTCCATAGCTTGCACTTTTTGGCATCATCTTGTATTTGCAGTAAAGAATTGTACAAAGCTATAACTGTGCAATCACTGTTTCCTTTAGTGCCCAATTTGTTATGTGTTATCATGTGGCAAAAATATTACTTGTCTATGCTCAAATTCTACAAAAATGGTAGAAATAAACAAGACTATTAGGCTATGTTGTCAGTTCAGGTTTGGCAGTTCACTATTTTTTTCCCCGAGTTTGGTATGGCTGGCATTTGGATATATATATTAAATTCTAAGTTGCCGAATCGGGTACGGGTACGTGGGAATGGGTATGGGTACGGTACGCTGGTACGCAATTTTTTTTTTTGGAGGGTGGGTACATTTGGGTACATTCGTACATAAAACATATAAAAATCATAGATATAGACATATTTGCAGCCTTAAAAAGTAAAAACAAGAATTAAATTTAGAATACCACATATCATGCATATGCTAAACAGAAATTAGAACTACCATAAATATAACAAATCTGAAATGCAATTATACTAAATTAATTTGATATCAAGTTTTCAAAACTTGAATGTTACGATAGGTATATAATTATATTGAATTCATTGTTCATTGGTTCAACATTTAAAACAAAATAATACAATTAACAGTAGGCATCATATGGATCATCAGGTTGATTAAGATCAACATCATCATTGACATTAGATGATGTAGGTAAAAAGTTGAAAAAAACTTCGAAATCTGCGTCGAGACTTTTAGAATCGGTCAAACACACCACGTCAACCGGAAAAATGTCGGAAAAACGTCGGGATTCGTCTATTTTTTAAAATACGTTTCAGGAGTAAAAAATGCAGTACTCTGGTCAATTCCACAAGGTTTTTACACGTACCCGATTCGGATACGTACCAGTACCCGGAATTGGCAGGGCATAGGGGCGATTCCGGTAACTTAGATAAAATTAATTACAAAACACAGTTGATAATTGATAATTCAATGTCAATTGTCAAATGTTAAAGATAAATTAAAATGGTTTGTAGTTGCATCTGCACATGCAAAATCATTAGTAATCATCATATGACATATTGCTCTTCATTGAGAGCATCATTTTCATCAGCTGGTTGGTTAGAAGGACAAGCAGTGCTCGTGTCACTATCACTAGCTGCACTATGCAAATGACGCTATGTAGCAGCCTCATGGTTCTCATCCTTGATGGAGACTAAGAAAGGTGTTAATTAGGTTAGAGTTTTTTTATTTTTTTGGTTCTTCCTTAAAAAATTACTTTTTCTGTGTCTCAGGCTTGGGTGTGCCTCCTTCCTTGGGCCTTTGTATTTGGCTTGGGGATGTCTCTTGCCTTGGGCCTCTGGATTCAACTTGTGTATGTTCTTATGTACCCAGGTCAAATCCAGAGGCCCAAAGCAGGACCCTGGGTAAATCCAAGCCAGACCTTGACCAGGATCAGAACCTGGTGCAGACTGGTTCAAGTTTGGGCAGGGTTCACACAGAACCTGGAAACGTAGCTATTTGGTTGTGTAGGAGCAAAGAGGTTTAACATTTTGTGTTGTCTGCTTGGAGTGACAGGGTCTGAAACATTATAATCATGTAGTGAAGCATTGTAGAAGTTCAATATTACTGTCATTCTAAATTTTGTGTTAGAGTTGGAGTCTACCAAGAAATCAATTCAAATTTCATAATGACTTCTAATCCATCATTGATTTCCCCTTTAAATGATTAAAAGAAAACATTGTACTCCAATCTGACCAAATTTTCAAATAGATGATCCCTGCCCAACTAAATGATGACGTAAGATGTCTTCAGGGCTTGACAAGAACATGTATTTTTGTCTAAAGTGCAAGCTCCAAGATTGCTGTGAGTTTGTAAGCAATCTCCATGGAAGTCTCCCTGCAAATGACTAAAATCCAAATGTAAGATATTGGGTAATGTCAGTAAGAAAGAAGATAGATTGACATAATTTGGAATGTTGTTTTAATGACTCTGATCCTTCTTACAATGCCAACCAATGCATTGGTAAGCATTAAAATAAAGCAGCTGTGATGATGGAGAAGAGTTGAACATTAACCACTTTGATAGGAATTGGGATGGGAAACTCTATAAGCTGCATTTTGAAGAGCTTGAACTGGGTATTGTATGTTCAACAGGCAGAGATGCAATGGTGGTCTTTTGCTACATTATTCGTCAGTCAATATTATTTGTGAGTTTTTTCTGAGTAATCTGGGAAGGCCATGCAAAGGGAAGCAAAAATTTGAGACCGATTTATAAGGAAGCAGATGAAAAAACTCACCAAGTAACAGCCAGAGGAAAGGATAGAGAGATAGAGAGTACGTTGGTGTTAACATAACTATTGATGCGGCATAACTATAACCTAAAATTTCACAACTGAATTGAGTTATTATATAGTTATGGGTTTATGACAATTATTATGTGTTTAATTACTAATGAGATTATTTACTGTTTTTAGCAGCATTAAAAAGGTATTCCTTCACATTCTGTAATCTTACATTGTATACTGTATTGTCACATGTTTTTGATTGAATACTTGAGCATGCTTTCTAATTATGTAGTTTTGTATCTTGTTTTTTGACGAAGGGCTGCTAGCATTTGTTATGATCAGATGGTTTGTGTACTGGCAATCAATAATTTTGGATACCATTAGAAAAGGATTTTTGGTTCTCTTTTTGCTGAGTTCAAGTTTTTAAAGAATAATATTAAATGAACTATTACTTGCAGATACATAATGTCATCCCTCATGAAATTTTGGTTCACTTTTGCTTAGTTCTATTTTTTAAAGAATAATATTAAATGAACTATTACTTGCAGATACATATAATGTCATCCCTCTCTCATGAAAAGGAAATCTAGTTACTAATAAGATCGTTTCTTATATATTTAATGCTTACTTTGTAGTGCTTGAGACTTCAAGAAAAGGACCATATGTATACGAGGAAATGGTTTCCATGGGAATAGATGCAGGGAAAGAGCTTCTTGAAAAGGCTGGGCCATCGTTTTTTTATTGGTAATATCCATTTAATAAGTGAAGTAATTTTTTTGGATACAGAGTTTACAGAGGCTGAAGTCCGGTATTCATTCTTCTTTTGCCACCTCTCTTGAAGTATATCGAGGGAGCTTTTTCTTTTATTTTTCCTTTTATAAGTTTAGATAGTTAACGGTTTTCTTTTAACCCCAACAAATCTTATTTCATGGCAGCATCATTTCAAATGAGTGTTAAAATGATTTTGTAGCATATATGATACTGAATTTGTGGACTGCACATTGGCACATTATAACAAGTGCTGTTGTAACTTGAAAATGTTTATGATATTTTTTGTCCTGTTAAGTCATGTACAGTATCTCCAAATCTTGTTAATTTTTCAGTACAGGAACTATAAATATTTTAGGCCCATATTTAAGTAATTGACCTGCCTAATTTTTCAATTGAATTGCCATAATTCTCAATGAAGTAACCCACCACATTTTAAGGAATGAAGTTTCACTATTTTTTCTCTTGGTGAAAGGTAAAGTTGAAAACTGTACCCCATCATTTAGTCAATTAATGTTTTGATTGTTAAATCATTAAAAATTAATTAACTAAAAATAATTATTTAAATATTCAATTAGTGATGCTATTTTAAAATTATTACAAAAAAAAGTTGCTACTGATTATATTATCTGCTTCTTCTTCAAAATTAGTTAGTTTGTTAAGAGGCATATTCTGCACCCACATATCTTAGATTTTTGGTGGTCTGTGTGTGCGATGAGTAGATGGACCAGTGAGAGCCTCGAAAATTGATCTTCTAATCCTTTTATAGATATAATAATAACAATAGCAAAAACAAGCGCTGCAATGCAGCTTCAGTCCCTACCAAAGACTGCAGAGGCGGTGTGTGGGACATTTTTTATTTTGATTTTAATCTTAGTACATCTGTATATTCATGGAATTTATTGATATTATTATTTTGACAGCAGCAGTTCTGCAATAAGAGTTTGAAAGCGTACCCAAGATACAGCTAGTCAAAAATAAAGGGCTTACATAGTTCCATGGGGATAGAAGGAGAAATTAAGATTAACTCAGACTTGGTGACAACAAATTTATCCACGATTGTCTTGGCCCTTGGTAGGAAAATGATAGGCAAACTGATGGTCAACTACCTTAGATCCGATCTGGCACGTGAAGCCATTTTTGCAATATTGACCTTCAATAAGAATCCTAAGGGCCTATTCTGTTTCTGTGATGCTATTGGCTGCAAGAAAGTGCAGAAGGAGAAGAAGCTCGCAGAGATGATTGAGGTCTATAGAGAATGTCTGTACGAAAAATATGGAACTGTCATGAAATTTGTATACTCAAGCAACAACCTTTTTTAAGAAAAGTCGAACATAACTATCTAGTGGGTTTAGAACGCTTTATGTACATAAACCCAAATAGGGATAAAAAGTCTGATCTCTGATCTTGTAATTTTGTTTTCTTCTATTAATATAAAGGGAGCTACCCCCATTGTGGTAGCAATTCGCCAAAGAAAAAACAAAGACCATGAAGAAGTTAGATTAGAAAGACTTATACGAAAAAAGCACAATAAATATACAAAGAATTCTCATAGAGAAATTAATGTTACAAATTTCTAGAAATTGAAAGGCAAGAACTCATTAAAGTATATCAAACAAATTCACTTCCTTAATTAGTGGGAAGAATCTAAAAGTTAAGAAATAAGTAGAAAAGATTAGTGGGAAGAATCTAAAAGTTTAGAAATAAGTAGAAGATTATAAAAAAATTAAGTTATAGATAAATCTATGCTAGCTAGCTCTATATGGAAATCTAGCTGCCAATATCAAAATTATAGATAAATTCTGATACTAAATCGATACCAAATGTAAAAAAATAAAGACAATTTTTCTATTTTAACAATAGTGTGATTTGTTTTTGAAATGGGCTCTCCTACTTTTGGTCATTTGCTGCCTGTTGTAGGGATCTATGGTTTCTTTTTGTTTGTTGCTGGTGTGCCATTTCATTTGCTATTGGGGTTTCATTCGCCGTGGGTGAGCTTCTTGTTACTGTGTTTGCTACTGCGCCGTTTGGCTCTGTTTCATCTATTGCTGCGGGTGTGCTTCTTGTTTCTAGTGTAGCCACGAGTTCATTTGTTGTTGTTACTGGTGTGCAATTTGCTACTGCTGTTGTTGCACCTTTTGCTCCTCCTGTTGCTAGTGGTGTCGGGGTTTCTGCTAGTGCCTCCCCTTTGGTGTCGACTTTTTCTATTGGTGGACACAACTTTGCTTAGGCTGCTGGTTTTGGTACTACTTGCCCTTTGAGGAAGACATCTCGTCCTCTTCTTGTGCCAAACCATCCCCGGTGGTGGTTTCTAACCAAGATGTGGTGGAAAATGAGGACTTCGACCAATGTAGGGGTTTGTTGTGCAAATTCTCCAATTTGTGGCCTTCTCTTCTCGATCTTCATAAATGGGTGTTGGATTCATGGAGGCCTCTTGTGGTGGGTGAGATTGAGCTCTTTCCTTGTGCAATGGTTTTTTCATTTCCTCCTTTACCTCCTTTGAGGAAAAAGATTTGGTGTTGGGAAATTTTTGGGCTTGGGGAGAGCACTCTTTGTTAAGCTTTGGTCAACCTCCTTTAATCCTCTTATTGAGCCACTAAATGTGCGTCCAGTGTGGGTTAGACTTTCAAATCTCGCTCTACAATTTTGGGAGCCTTCGTGTTATGATTCTACTTCATTCATGAGGTACTCCACATTTGCGTGCATTCTAGTGAATATTGACATCTCCAAACCCCTTCTTGGAGATGTGGTTTTGATGGTTGGGACATGCTTGGGACTCAACCTTTTGATTATGAGGGCCTCCCCTTCAAATGTTGGTGCTTCTCCATCGGTCACTTGGCTACATATTGTCCTCTCTTGTGTTGCAAGGGCTTTGCTATATGCTCGAAGGATGCCAATGACGACCACTTAACTATCCATACTCCTAATTATTTGTTGGATTACTCCTAGGATGATGACATGTCTCTTGCTTTTGGTGCGGCTCCAATGCCCTTTGACTCTATGGTGGAACCTCCTACTTGATCCCCTCCCCCCTTCCCCCTTGTAGACTGACCTACCCTTGGCTTTAGACCCTCATTGCTCTTCTCGTGTTGATGGACTCCTGGTGGTGGAATCCCCCTTGATTCACATTGTCCTGCGCATGTGTATGCTCCCTCTTTGTGTGTTGACGAGCCCTTTTTGAGGGTTTCTCCTCATGCTTCCCCTTATGATGAGCATTTGGATGACAATATTACTTGGGCTGTTGTTCATAGGAGGAAAGGTCTTCCTTCTTCCTCTTCCCAAACTCATACTCATGTTGGGTGAAAGGTCAACTCCCTCTTGCCTTGGGTTTGTCTAAGTGGGACATTGGTGGTCCTTGCTCTCTTTTTGTCTATTGTCTTGTTTAGCAACTTGACTGCAATTGTTCCTCTTTCTCTTGCTTGTATTGTTTCTATGTTATTTATGGCTTTTTAGGGCCGATTTCATCCAACCTTTTCACAACCTTTGTATAGGGTTGAGACCCTTGTTTCCCGCTTCTTTTTGTCAATTTCTTGCTTTTGTACAAGGGCCTGGGCCCTTTCAAAATCCCTACTTAATAAAAAACACTAGTATGAAATGAAATGATTTTACATTGATTCCATGAGGAAAGATCTCACAATTGTATCACATGTTTATAAATTCTAGTCACATTCTTGCATAAACTACACATAACAAGAATGAAAGAAAGAACCACATGAGAAAGGCAATAATATACCTTAGAAAAACTCTCATAAGAAAAACCTAGCCTTCAAAGCATCAAAATCAATGTATTGTCAATGGTCAAAATAGTTGCAACACAATATTAGGCTTTTAGCATTAACATGGAGATCAACACTCAACTAATGAGAAACCGTGCAAGATGCATCCTTCTTCTATAGCCATGAGAAACCATTGTTATATCCATGAGATTAATCCAAGAACAAATGAGAGCCAAATGTTCAACTCCATGCCAATCAAGGTCTCTAGAGAGAGAGGGGGCACACTTTGTATGGAAATCTATGCTACTAATACCAACATTTTAGATAAGCTTTTATACTGAATGAGTATCAAATGTAAAGGAATAAAGGCAATTTCCGACTTTAGCAATAGCATGAAATTATTTTACATTAATTCCACGAGGAAAGATGTCAATGGTATTACATGTCTATAAATTCTAGTAGCATTCTCACATAAACCACACATAGCAAGAATGAAAGAAAGAACAACCACACATGAGAAAGACAATGATATACCATAGAAAAAACTCTCACAAGAAAATCTAGCCTCTAAAGCATCAAAATCAATGTATTTTTATCACTAAATATAATCACAACACAATATTAGGCTTCAACTTTTAAAAGGGAGATCAATGCTCTCAACTAAGGAGAAACCATCCAAAATGCAACCTTCTATAATAGAGAACTGTTGTTGTTATACTCATAAGATTGACCCAAGAACAAATAAGAGCCAAATGTTCCACTCCATGCTTCTCAAGGTCTCCTCAATGAGCAATCTAAGCCAAAGTCTAAGCTCCAAGCTCCACTTGCAATGATAAAACTATACATGGACTACTAAACATTACAATAAGGAAAAAATGTTTTAACAACTCTAAGCATAACAATAAAAAGCAAAGAACATACAAAAAAACATTTAAAAACACTAGGCATCAACAAGAAACTCAATGATTCAAATCAAAGCTAGAAGACAATACAACTACCTCACTTCAACTTGAAACGCCCCAATGAGAGACTCCAATCCCACCAAGGATAGACCACCACCTATTGTAAGCCTCATTTGACGCCGCTAGAAATTTGCATCACCTTAACTTGCATTGACCCCGCTATGGTTGAATCTTTGACCATTAAAGTGAATGACCATGATTAATTTTGCATGCCTCACCACTTGAGACAAATAAACATTCTCTAAACTTGGAAAAAGTATAACCACTTACTAGTTCCAAGACTCCTTTATGATTAGACATGACTGGATGTTTGATAGCCATCCTTAAACCCTAACAAAAATCCATTTGCATTTCCATATAATGGTTGAGCACATTTCCTCCTCTCATGCCATACAACTCCAACTTTTGCACTTCATGGACCATATTCTCCTTTTCAATGCGTTCATTACAAACTAGAAGCTCAACAATGTTATCTTTCAGCTTGTTGATAATTATTGTCCCTGATTTAGCTATGAGGTCCTCTAAAATAGAGGCATGGGCTTATGTCCACAATGCACTTTGCCCCATAACAAATTTCACCAATCTTAACATGGAAGCATTCAAATAGTTAAAGGTTTTCCTCAAGTAGCGATCCTAGACCTCCCCTCCGTAAAGGGATCTCAAGTAGAACCCATAATATAACACACCAACAAGAACCCAAGAAGCAACCAAATAAACCCCACCAATACTAACTTGATGAAGCCAACATACCGAGTTGCTATATAGACCCAATGAGATGCCACCATCTTCCACACTTTTAAGCACACATTGCACAACATTCATTATCCTTCATGGTGACAAGCAATTCCAACTAATTGTTTGTACAAGACATATTGAGACTAAGCACATCCTAAGTACTTTTCCTAAATGGGCTTGATGAAACAAAACATCCCATTCACTAATATAATTGCTTTAAAACAACACCATCTACACATGATGGATGATCTTTTTGAATAAGATTTGCAAGCCCCTTTCGATGAGATATAACACTACTTTTTAGATTTGTGAAATTGGAAAGATCTATGTCATGGTTGGCTAACAAATCCACAACTTTGTTTCGCTCCTGTTAACAATGTTTGTTCTCCATATAATCAAACTTTTTAAATCTAAATAAGAACTATTAAAATATAATGAAATTGTCAACTAGGACAAAACTCTATTTTCAAAGCATTAATTATAATATGAGAATCCTCTTCCATTGACATATTTCGAAAATTAGCATTATGTGCTAACATTAAGCCTACAAACAATGACTACCACTTGGCAACATTATTTATTTTCATTACATTTGAGCCACCCATCATAAAGGCCATTGACACATCTCTAGTTGCATAACCAACACCTGCCAAGCTTGGGTTTCCTTGAAAGGCACCATCAAAATTAAGTATGACATCCCTTTCTAGCGTTTTTCCTCTAGCTTATCTACCAATATTAAACCATTATCCCATGAATAAGTAAAATTGAAGCATTTTACAGTTAATAAAAAACACTTTGTGCATTCCTTTAATGAGCTTGATTGACCACATGCTCACTAAACCATGACCTCCCCAATATGCCACCCACATTAAATTCGTTTGCTTCAAATACTTATTTAAGTAAAATAGCCAAGTTATAATATACAATATTTTAATATGCAAGGTGTACAACGCCTTCTTATCATTCTTGCACTTGTATACATTACATAAGGTGCCAAACTTGTAAAGGGCCAAAAAAAGACATCCTCATATCTATCTTACATCATCAATACTTCTCTATATTGACATGCTTCACGAAATCAACTTCAACATAGATAATTATAGATTAGTGTACTAGAATCACATGTGAAAAGTACGGATATTTTCCATACTAGAGACATTGATCACACTAAAATTTGCTTCTAACTTGATATTTAAACACGCTTCCAAAGCCAAATCTCCTCCTAATTGGCTTGACTAGGTGTCATAAGACTTTTCCTCTAAAAGAGTAGTTGAAAGAACAACCACTGCCTATCAATTGCTCATACAACCAATTATACAACAAAATAGGGTAACCACATAGCCTTATGTAAACGATCTACTATCCACATCTCTTGCCCATATAATCCTTGTATATCTATTACCTTGACCACCCTCCAAGGTAGAAAATGGAACACATACATGTCTTGAAGATCCACGAAGACCCTCTACATTGTAGTCCAATACTCCTTGGCCAACATAGACACATTTACCTCCTTAGGACTTCCATTGGTTGGGCAATTTTTGAGCTAGTGCGAACCATAATAGACTACCTACTACACTCATATAAAGGACATGGCTTGTATCCTATATCTCATATGGAGTAAAAGAACACTTTAGACCATGTCCTAGCACCAACAAAATTTTCTAGTTGTGTATCATAGATTTCAAACTAAATGCCATCTCAAAAATCTCAACCATTCAACCTTAAGGTTAGACACAACAACAACAAATCAAAAAAATCAAATATTTGAGCTTTGAAAGATCATACCAACGTCCATTTCCACAACTAGGGAGTCAACCCATAGCCAATAACTATGTATTATACTTCTCAAACATGTTCTGACAATAGACTCCACAACTTAAGACCTATATAAAACAAAATAATAAAGCATTTGAACACTAGGCGGGCTATGCTTATCAAGTTGCATTTTATGCTAAGTGGACCTTCTCAAGAGTGGGGTGTGAGCTTGTTCTTCTTTATGCAATGCTTCAATTCATTTCATCTCTCCAAAGAATCTTCTCATTTGGTCCATGTTGAACTCATGTACGACCCTAGGTGTAGGTTCCTTGTTCTTCTTGCTAAAACTTTGTTTAGACAATTTTCTAATTCTAACACTAAAATCTCTAACACAAGAGTTCTTAAGCCTTGATGAGCCTAGTTTTTGGACCAATTTTGGGTAGAATCTATAGTTTATTTGCTGGCATTTGTCATGGACTTTGATGTTAAATGTTGATATTTTCATAATGTTTCTCTAAAACTATAGACATTGGGCTTAAATCCTATCTCTGCAAGTTTTAATGACATTTGACATATTATGTGGATTATCTATATTGTTTTTGCATGTGGTTAATGAATGTTCCTTAAGGTGGTTATAGATGTGCAGTTATTGTGCGTACTGACATTGCTATGCAGATTTAATATGCTAAGTTGAGGAAGATACCGCCAGCTGGGCATGCACCATAACGTCTAGCGAAAGAATTGTTCAAAGTCAAAGGAGGTCGACGGCAAAAGATTCCTCATGCAACCAAATGTAACTGCCTTGTAGTGGACTTTAATGATTGAGCATGCGTGGGCTTTATTGCTGTGCTAAATCTGTGTTTGGACCTGCATGTCTGACCAGATTCCATGCACGTGTAACTGACATCGCTCCATTTTCTCTGTTTTCCCTAAATGGCATCCTCCCAGTCATGGAGTTGACTACCTTGTTTAGCTGATAGTATAAATAAAGATCTGATGCTCCTTCCTCAGGAGGTTGCACAATTTGAGATTGTACTTGCACTCTCAAGTTTTCAACAATACAAATACATTACTCTTTTGTACTCATGATTTACAGTGAATAAAATAAAGTTCTGAGTTCGAGCATTTGAGTTCTCATTAGTTTTAGAGGATACTTATCCAAGGGGGCCCACTTGGTGAGTAATCCATCTTCTTAGTTTAGTATTAGTTTAATACTACTTACTGTTTAGTAATTAGTTAGAAATTTGGCACTGACTGTTTCTGTAGCCACTAGAATCTCATTCTGTGATTGTTCCTGTAGCCAAAGCAGACATAATAGTGCCCCGTTTTTTGCTCAGATTTTCATTCCTGTTATGCATTTTAGTTTGATGTAGTTGTTGATTGATGATTGGTATTTATGGTATTCCCTTCTATTGATGATTGGTATTTATGGTATTCCCTTCTAAGCAATTTACTTTCGACATTGTGTGCTCCTTAGCTATAGAATGAAATGGCTACTTTGAGTTCCTAGAGCACATACTATGCTGACCCATTTCAAGTTCATGTCCCTACGTTGACAAGTTAAATGCAGCTTCATGATGATTGAAATAGCTATTTAGGTTAGATGTCCAATCTCTAAATCATGGCTATAAGGGCTTAGTTATTAAATCATTGTAAGAGACTAACATTTTTGGCACCGTTGCCGGGAATAGTGTCAAACTAGGGAGTCTTTTGGAGTCATTGGTAGTTTTTTTGCTGTAATGTTTCTAGAAGTTGTTCTTAGTATATCCTCATTTAGGAAGTAATGACTCCCCTTATTCTTTACCAATTCTTTGTGTGAGCTGACTGATAGTGAGTGATACCGCATGCATAGAGGAAGGAGAACAGATGCTTATGAGGAATTTCTTTCTAACAATCCCAATCCATTCCAACTAGTTGAATATAAGAACCTATCAAGAGAAGAAAAAGAAGATCCACACCCCTTTGCTGATGCATATCCTGATTTGACTAGCTCTGAAGTCTCCTATGAAGATCAAAATCAGCTTGAGAACCCCTTTGCTTTGGAACTACATCAAGCAGGCATGGGTGATGCAAATAGGAGCAAACCTAACCAACCAGCTTTTCCTTTGCCCATTAGAATAAAGTTGACAACATCAAGAACATTTATGCCCCAGCACTCCCCAAGTTTTATGAACTTGTCACAGAAGATCCTGATACCTTTTTATTTGAGTTTGACATACTCTGCAGGAGTTATGATTATACTACTGATGCCCATAGGCTTAAGCTATTTCCCACCACTCTGAAAGAGGCTGCATTAAGATGGTTCATGAGTCTAGGTAGAGATATTGTGGAAACTTGGGAAGACATGAAGACAAATTCCTTGAGAAATACAAGGAATATTGCAAGGGCAACGACATGAAAGGAGGTGACATTTTCAGGATGCAACAAAAGGAAGATGAGAGCCTGGAAGATTACATTGCAAGGTTTTTGTTTTGCCTACAAAAATCTCCACACCATACACTTAATGAAGACTCAAAAAAGTTGCTTTTCCTGAGAGGAATCAATGATAGCTGCACTGATGCCTTGGACCTCATGGGAGGAGGAGATATCTCCCAAGTTCCTTGGGAAGATATCAAGAAAATATGCCAGAACTACTCTAGGGTAGCTTCAAAGAAAGAGAGAGCTTACCAATCTTCCATGGGTAAGTCAACTACTAGTGGAGTTTCAAGAATGAAGATTACTCATTTGCTGGAAGACTTCAAGCAAGACATTATAAATAATCTAGCTACTCAGCTAGATACACTTCAGGCCAAGAAGAAGCAAGAGGAGGCAAAGACAATGCTGATAGAGTATTGCCCCCACTGCAGACAAAAGAAGGACTGCAAATGCAAGATGGTAGCTAATCTTGAAAGCAAGCAGGTTCCACCTGAGTTCAAGCCAATTCAGATTGAAGAAGACCAAGTCTACTATGTTGCACAAATGAAACTTTGGGCTCCAAGACAAGGTATGCCACTAGATCCACTATCCTATGCTGGGCCATATTTTAATTCCTATTCATCTGGTAACCAATGGCAACCCCCATATCCACCCAGTTATGGAGGATATCCACCATAGCCTTGGAGTAACCCTCCAAATGCTTGGCCTAGTCATCAGAGTTCTCCACCCTAGTGCAGCAACCTCAGGGGAATTGGCAACAATTTCAAGGGCATTGACAACCACCTCCAAGAAATTGGAAACAAACAAATCAATGGAGAGGACAACAATGGCCTACTCAGACAACCAGTTACATGCAACCACCTTCTCAGCCCCAACAACCTACTATAATGCTTCCACCTGCTAATCCAAGCTCAAATACACCTAAACCTACTCAGCTACTAGCTCAGCCCACACCCAATCCAAATAACAAACCACAACAACAACCTACATACTCTACTGATTCAAATCAATTCCCTGCATATGCTGTGAGTGTAAATGACATCTACTTGCATTCAGGTACTACTCTACCAACCCCCTCCAAACCCATTATCACTAAACTTCCTGTGGAAGAGGAACTTCTGAATGATTCCATTCAGCCAAGTGTACCTAAAAGTCCTAAACTAGTCAAAGTCAAATAGACTGAATAAGAACCACCATTTCCTTAGAGATTGGAAGTTGCCAAGAAGAAGGAAGAAAAAGGGGATACCAATTTTGATATCTTGGACCAGCTGAAGCATATATGTGTCCCGATACCTCTATTTCATGCCATAAAGGATATTCCAATCTATGCCAAGGAAATCAAGGAGGCATGTCTCAAGAAGCCAGGTAGGAAAAAGGACCCAACTACAGTTCATGTGGTGGGACAACTAGCTGACATCATGTTGGGAAAAGTAACTATCCCCAAGTATAATGACCCAGGTAGTCCTCTGGTAGTAGTTGTTATAAACGAGGTCCAAGTAAAGAATGCTCTGATTGATTTAGGGACAACAATAAATGTAATGATCAAAGACATCCTGCAACAACTAACATTGCAAACATGAGATCTACTCCTATTGTCCTGCAACTTGCTGATAACTCTACTGTTAAGCCCGATGGTGTAGTGGAGGATCTTGTGGTAGTTTTAGACTCCTGGGAGTACCCAACAAACTTTATGATTCTTTCTCCTAAAGCTACACTAGGCGGGTATCCCATTATTCTTGGAAGGCCTTGGTTAGCAACTACAGATGCATACATTGGATGTCGGTCAGGTGACATGACCATTTTAGATGGAAAGAGCATGAAAAAGTTTGTTCTTTATCCGCCTGCTCAGCCATCTCATGATGTAGAAATACTGTATGGCCACATGTTGGTGAAGAGGCTGAGGAAGTTAACTCTGTGGCACAACTTATGATGCTAGGAAGAAGCTCTTTCATGCAACTCCAAGATGAGGATGAAGTATTGGCTAACATCGTTCAAAACTATTGTGAAGTGGAGGAAGCATCATCTTCTCATTCTGCTACTCCAGTCAAAACACTTATGCCTGTTCTTTTTGCAGCCACTGTTCCTGCAGACGTTCTTTCTGCAGCCACTCTTCCTGCAGACAAACTTCTTGCAGCAATAGGTATGTCCCATACATTACTGCCATATGAACTAAAGGTACCATGTGTTAATGAAGCAACCATGATAGAGTTAACTACACAAGTACAGGTACTAGGAAGAAAATATTTGAATGTTAATAGTAAATTAAATGAAGAACAACAATTGTTATTGACAAACCTATTAAGGACCCATCAACATGCATTTGCGTGGGATTATCATGATATGAAGGGATTGGACCTTAAAATTTGTACACACAGAATTTACATCAGAGATGATTGCACCACAGTAAAACAACCATAGAGAAGAATTAACCCTACATTAAGAGAAATTGTGAAAGAACTGTAGAAATTACTAGATGCAAGATTTATCTACCCCATTTTAGATAGTCAGTGGGTGTCTCCATTAGTGATTGTGCCCAAGAAAGGAGGGAAATGACAAGTGTGTATTGATTATAGGGAACTTAATGCTGTCACCAAGAAGGACCACTTTCCCTTACCCTTCATTGATCAAGTTTTGGACACACTTGCAAGAAAGCAATACTTTTCTTTTCTAGATGGATTCAATGGCTACAACCAGATCCAAATTGCACCAGAAGTCTAGGAGAAGACCACATTTACACGTCCGTGGGGGACCTATGCCTATTCGGTACTCCCATTTGGCTTATGCAATGCACCTGCAACTTTTCAGAGGGCAGTCATTAGCATATTCTTAGACATTTCTCATGATTGCATGGAAATTTATATGGATGACTTTACCACTTATGGTGTTGATTTTAATCAAGCGTTGGAAAATCTCAGGAGAGTCCTGCAGAGATGTGAAGACCAAAAATTGTCTTTAAACAGTGAAAAGAGCTTCATGATGATGCAGTAAGGTGTAGTTCTTGGCCACTACATCTCCCACAAGGGAATTCAAGTAAATCCTGCAAATATTGAGGTAATCACAAATCTGTCCACACCTACAAAAGAAAAGGATGTTAGGAGTTTCTTGGGTCATGCATGATATTATAGGCATTTCATCAAGGATTTTAGCAAGGTAGTAGCACCATTGTACACTCTTCTCACTAAAGATGCTGAATTTCAGTGGACTAAAGCTTGTGACAAGGGATTTTTTGACCTGAAGGAAACTTTGACTCATGGTCCTATACTCAAAGGGCCTAATTGGGAGCTTCCTTTCCACATCTATACTGATGCATCAGATTATGCCATAGGAGTAGTCTTAGGATAGAAAAAAGGAGCTGTTGAAAATGCCATTTACTTTGTTAGCAAAAAATTACAAGGAGCTAAATTCAATTACATAGTGACAGAGAAAGAAATGCTGGCAGTAATCTATGCACTGAACAAATTCATACATTGCATAACAGGCTACCAAATCTTTGTGCACACTGATCATGCAGCCATTAGATATCTCATGAATGAACCTTTGATCACAGGTAGATTGGAAAGATGGTTATTGTCGATCCAAGAGTTTGATATAACCATTGTGGATAAGCCAGGGAAGGCCAATGTTGTTGTAGATTTTCTTTCAAGGCTGAACATCATAAGACAATCAGCCCATATATGACTCTTTTCCTGATGAACATCTATTCTCCCTCAGTGTACAAACACCCTGGTATGCTGACATAGCCAATTATTTGGTCATAGGTAGAGTTCCTTCTCACTTGTCTCCAAAAAAGGAAATGACACTCATTGAAAAATCTTTTCCTTTCTCTTGGATTGCTGGATGTTTGTTTTATACTGGACCGAACCATGTCATGAGGAGATGCGGGAGAGAAAATGAGATATGACATTTTGCATGCATGTTACAATGAACCATGTGGTGACACTTTATAGCCAAGAGGACAACAATGAAGGCTTTGAACACAGGATATTACTAGCCAACACTCCACAAGGATGCAAAAAGGTATACCAAAAAATGTGATAGATGTCAAAGAATGAGCATACCAACTAGATCTGATGAGATGCCACTGTGCCCTCAGGTAGTAATCACTCCCTTTGACAAGTGGGGATTGGATTTTGTGGGACCCATTGACCCTCTATCAAATGGTAAGTCTTATATATTGGTATGCACTGATTATGTGACAAAGTGGGTAGAAGTTAAGGCCATGAAGCATGCAAGAGATAACAAGGTTGTAGAATTTCTTTATGAGGAGATTTTCACAAGATATAGTGTCCCAAGAGAAATAGTGACTGATTAGGGAGCTCAATTCACATCAACCCTTGTTTCCGCACTAGTTAATGAGTACAATATAAGGCACATGAAGTCTACTCTTTATCACCCCTAGGCTAATGGCCAAGTTGAGGTGACCGACAGAGAAATTGAAGCCATTTTGATTAAAACAGTAGCTATTCATAGAAAGGATTGGGCAAACGGATTACCAGAGGCTGTTTGGGCCTATAGGACAACTTGGAAAACAACTATAGGCTTCACTCTATTTGAGTTGTTGTATGGAAAGACAACTATGATGCCCGTTGAATTTGAATATAAGACTCTGTAGATTGCAGTAGATTTGGGGATGAATATTTCTGAGGCACAAAAAGAAAGACTCATGCAACTAAATTCTTTGGATGAGATAAGAAGAGAAACCCTGTAACATACATAAGTAGTGCAAAATTAGAGAATCGAGTGACATGAAAAATTTATCAAGGACAAGAAATTCCAACTGGGAGATTGGGCCCTGCTCTATGACTCAAGATACAAGGAAAATGCAGGAAAATTACAGACAAGGTGGCTAGGACCATATGAAGTTGCTGAGGTATTTCCTAATGGAGCTATTCAACTTACTACCATTGACCTTGTCCGATTCAAGTTACTTGTCAATGGTCATCGTCTCAAATTATATCACAAGCCAACTTCCAAAGAAGAGTTCCTGTAGCAATTCACCTAGCATGCGACACCTGAGCTTCCTGCAGTTGAAGGAAGTGGACCTAGTGTCCCTCCTTCTAGCTAATTAAGGTACATACTTCTCATAATAAAGACTTTCACTTATGTGGAAGTCCATTTCTTTGTCCATCTGCCCATCCACCCATCCATCACCACCTTTCTCTCTCTTCCATCACTTCATTCCACCTCACCTCATTCCACTTCATTTTCATTAATTGCTCAATTTATTCTCTGAAAGGTGAGCGGTACTTTCTCCACAATCTTTGCAAAAAATCCTCCACACATTCAGGTATGTGCACATTAATTGCTATCTTTTAATCATCTTTTAAGTGCATTCATTTAATCACTGTAAGTTAGTATAGACGTTCACATAACATGTCATTATTCCCTATCAAATCACCACTCCCATCTCGCATGTATGAACACATGTCCAAATTTAGGTTGGAAGGGGGAAAGAAAAAGATGCAAATATATAGCCCATGTGTCAATTTATGCTAGGATACGTCAGAAAATCTAAAATGAGCCGATTTGAAATTTGAGTGAGAGGACGACTTGCATGTGTGAAGTGACATTAACTGCAGCCACCATTTCTTCCCATCTTAATTCTCCTTTATCACTCCTTTCTTGCCATTATTGACCCTGTCGTAATCTTGAGTTGCAAGCAAAAAGGTGAGACAAAAGAAAAGGAAATTAGTTGATACTGACACTGGAAATTTAGCAGGTATTGCAGGAAATTAAACTTGATTTTTAGACGGGAATTGCAGGAAAGAAATTGTAGAACATTTGTTTGATTCCAGACAATGGGAGGTGGGTTAATTCGAAATGAACCCATGGTGCATGCTGTTTTATTGGAGGAGGCACAATGCCTAGCCGAATTTAGAAACTGTGGATGGTTAGATTACTTCCTGAGGCCGGATGGCTTTGATGAGAGCATTGCCCTTGAATTCGCCTAGACATTTTTTGAAGGAAAAACCATAGTAAAAGGGTTGGAAGTTGTGGAAACTAAGGAAAAAATTGCAAAGGTCACAGGGTTACTAGTTGATGGTGAAAATTAGCCTGTCTCCAGAGACGCCAGATCAGTCAGGGCCAAATTTACAGAGCTGAACGACCCCCCATTGAGCATAGATAAATAGGGTGCAAAGAGAATGTCTCTACCCGAGCCATGGAAGTAGATAGCCATTTATGTTATCAAATACATCACCTGTGAGGGTCACCAGTCAAATTTGCATTCTGTGCATTTCAAGCTTTTGAATCACATGAGGCACGAAAGGAGGATGAATGTGCCTAACGTGCTATACAATCTTCTCTCAATCATAGCGGCCGAGATCCAAAAAGGTAGGGACAATTCTGTTTCCCACCATTGTTTGATTAAATTGCTAGTTGAAAAGTCTCTGCATGATGTATCTGGAATGACCTATGAAGAATTTATAAATGTTGATCAAATCAGACTTGAGCACTTGCAACCTAGGGTTTTACCTCAACCTCGTAGGTCTAGCAGGAGATTGAACATGACTAAAGCCACTCTTGGTGCTTCAACTTTTGGTGCAGGCTCTAGTGTGAATCCTCCTATAGTAGAAGAAACCATAGAAATTAGTTCTTTTGGAACATAGCACTTAGAAAAAGAAAGCTCTTCATTAGATGCTGATGATGACATTCCACTTGAAACCCTGATGAAAACTAGGGCACAAAAGAGAGAAGTAGAAACGAAAAAAGGGAAGGTTAAAACACAACCTGTAGAAAGAAAGGTGCCAAGTTCTAAGAAGAGGAAGGTTGACACTGTTCATCCTGTAGCCAAAGGAAAATGTGAGAGACCTCCCAGGAAATGAAGACCAACTGGGCCTGCGATTGGTACACCTCCATAGGAAAACCCTAAGCTTAGTGAAACATCACCTGAGGACCCTAAAACTCCAATGGGGCAAGAGAATGTTGAAGAAGAAGACATATTTGGGAGAAAAACAAATATAACACTAAGCGATCTTGCTAACATTGCAGAAGAGTTTGAGGAAAATTAGGAAATTTCCTGCAGCATGAGCAGGAAGTCCTATAGTAAGAAGTCCTGCAGCAACAACCAAAGCTAGAGCAGGAGTTCCTGCAGCCACAACAAAATCAAGAACGAGTGCCCTTGCAACAAGAAGTGGAAGAAGAAACAGTACCCCTGCAACCAGAGATAACTGGACAGCCTGAGTCCATGCAGATAGTGCCATATGAGGATCCACCATCGACTAAAAGACTGGTAGGAATTCATAATCCTCCTAATTTTACAATACATACGACAATTTTGAATTTATGGAAAGAAATACAAAGGAGGGAGGAAGAATGGAAAAAACAAAAACAAAAATTGAAGAAGGAAATTCAAAAGAGGGATGAGAAGTTTGAAGATAAGGATGCAAACATTTCCACCTTGAAGTAGAGGGTGGATGATATTGCAACCTTGGCACCAAAATTTTTGGAATGTAGAACCCCTCCAAGGGTCTATGCTCTGCTCTTGAAAGAGAAATATCTCTCTTTTAAGCTATCAAGGATTGCTTCAGGTTTGAATCCTTTTATTGACACCCCTATTGAATTTTTCAATGTTTATAGGATTGCCTCACCTTAAATGAAGAATTTGCTGTGTGAGTTTTATTTGCATAATTATGTTGTAACTCAAGATCATGATTGGAATCCGCTGTTGTATGTCGGGGATGTCCAACTAAGGGCATTTATGTCTTGGGTACAAAATGAGATTAATTGGGGACAACAACATGGGGCTTATAAGCAATTGGAGTCTAACATACCTCTACCCATTAGGGCTAAATCGAGCAACCCAAGGGGTATTTACAAAGAATGGCACAAAATGCTTCTCAGACCTAGTTATGGCATCAAGATTATGCCTTGGATTGAGACAATTTACAATGAGTATGAGGTAAAGACAACAACAAAGGAGGAAACTATGAGAAGATGTCTATCAAGAAGATGGAACTAATGAGCTGAAGTAGGCTAAACCTCATTCCATCCACAATTATGCTGCAACACTAAAAATGATTGATAGGTATATTCAGATTGGGAGAAGATAGGGGTGATCGTGGCTTGCCCTGACTTTCCAGCCACCCATGCTCATGTGGCCCATGCCAAACTTCAGATTCTACCAGTATGACATTGCTGTAGAAAAATAGAGATGGAACAAATTTGACAGATTATGAGGATTCTATTGGGATCTTGATTCACTCACAACAACCACTAATGTTGGACAACTATTAGTTGCAAATTTCAGAGCTTTGACCAAGCAAAAGAACAAACCTTCCCCTGTTGGAGGACCAACAAAACATTAGGTTGGGGGGTGTGATGAGCCTAGTTTTTGGTCTAGTTTTGAGTAGAATCTATAGTTTATTTGCTGGCATTTGTCATGGACTTTGATGTTAAATGTTGATATTTTCATAATGTTTCCCACAAACCATAGACATTGGGCTTAAATCCTATCTCTGCAAGTTTTAATGACATTTGACATATTATGTGGATTATCTATATTGATTTTGTATGTGGTTAATGAATGTTCCTTAAGGTGGTTATAGATGTGCAGTTATTGTGTGTATTGACATTGCGATGCAAATTTAATATGCTAAGTTGAGGAAGACATCACCAGCTGGGCATACACCATAATGTCCAACAAAGGAATCACTCAAAGTCAAAAGAGGTCGACAACAAAAGATTCCTCATGCAATTGAATGTAACCGCCTTGTAGTGGACATTAATGATTGAGCATGCGCGAGCATTACTGTTGTGCTAAATCTATGTTTGGACTTGCATGTCTGACTAGATTCCATGCACGCATAGCTGCCATCGCTTAATTTTCTCTGTTTTCCCTAAATGGCGTCCTCCCAATCGTGGAGTTGACTGCCTTGTTTAGCTGATAGTATAAATAAAGATCTGATGCTCCTTCCTTAGGAGGTTGCACAATTTGATATTGTACTTGCACTTTCAAGTTTTCAACAATACAAATACATTACTCTTTTGTACTCATGATTTACAGTGAATAAAATAAAATTATGAGTTCAAGCATTTGAGTTCTCATTAGTTTTAGAGGATACTTATCCAAGGGGGCCCACTTGGTGAGTAATCCGTCTTCTTAGTGTAGTACTACTTACTGTTTAGTAATTAGTTAGAAATCTGGCACCGACTGTTCCTACAGCCACTAGAATCCCATTCTGTGACTGTTCCTGCAGCCAAAACAGACAAAGTAGTGCCATGTTTGTTTGTCAAATTTTCATTCCTGTTATGCATTTTATTTTGATGTAGTTGTTGATTGATGATTGGCATTTATGGTATTCCCTTCTAAGCAATTTACTTTTGACATTGTGTGCTCCTTAGCTGTAGAATGAAATGGCTACTTTGAGTTCCTAGTGCACATACTGTGCTGACCCATTTTAAGTTCACCTCCTTGGGTTGACAAGTTAAATGCACCTTCATGATGATTGAAATAACTATTTAGGTTAGATGTCCAATCTCTGAATCATGGCTATAAGGGCTTAGTTATTAAATAATTGTAGGAGGCCAACAAGCCTCACCTTAATATGTTTACCAATACTATGTACACTCCAATCATGTCATACCTAACATAACTCCATTTTAGAATCATAGTATCCTTGAGTATCTCTCTCCATCGCCATGATCATTATACTTAACAGTAGCCAATTATGTCTAGATCATAACCAATGCTCCCATTGCATGACTAGTGAAGACTCTAGAAACTACTTAGGGCTCCATGATTTGCATCTTCAAAATAGGACATCATCTATCTCTAATCAATATATAAGTTCAAAAGAAACAATATCATGTGAAAACTCTAACTGATAATCCAGAGTCAAAATGACACAATAATACCCATCCTCAATACCAAAAGATAATTTGTCAAATTGACAAATCCATATTATTGCCAAATCTCCCACTAAAGTGTTTCGAAGCTAACCATGGCATTGTGAAATCCTTGTGATAGACTCAAACAAAATAATGCTATAGCAAAAAAACCACT